>VWZN01019093.1:445187-460459 GCA_013396955.1 Regulus satrapa
TTGTGTTGTATTGGCAGACGAACAAGAGAGAAATAAATAAGTTGCTTCTTAAAGCAGTGGGGAATGAGACAGCCTTTCTTTTTAACCTCAGATTTATTCACCTTGATGTTGAGGGTATATAAGATTAGGAAATGCTCAATTTCTTGACCATTAAACTCTGCCTACTTGTAGCTGATGATTCATAGCTTATTGTTTCTCTAATGGTTTGCAGTTAATTGGTATGGTGAAGAATTAAAGATTAACTGTTGAAATGTAAAAGTGTCAGGATTTTTATTTAAGGGAAAGAAGAGAAAATACCTACAGATGAAGAACTACTATCTAAATAATCTCACACAATATCCACACAGCTACAAAATCAACCTTCATCCCATTGCACAAGAGAGAATGCTTTTAAACAAGGCAGTTTCAATTTTATAGCATCCCATAACTTGCAATCAGCAACTCTTTAATAAAACTGAAATAAACCCCTCACAGTCAATGGGTATTTCTTGTCCTTTTTTTCTTTTCTTTTTTTTTTTTTTTATTTCAACCAAAAATAGGATTCAAATTAAACTGAAAATTGGGTCATGCTTCAGCACACAGTAATTTGACCTAAAGATAACATTTCTATCCCACAGTTACAAGATGTGCTTTTCAGACAATGAAAACGTTTAAGAACTACAATTTCAGGTAGTTTGTATAATGTAAAAATGTCTGTCACACTCCTGGAATCTAAAATATAATGAAACCTTTCATTCTTGGCTGTACATAGCACTGCAGTATTGTATGATGGCATAGTGTTGGCACAAGAGAAAGAACAGAACAGAGAAAGTGACGTCTGGTTTCATCTGATGGTTTATTTCGTACTAATAATCTGCTGCAAAGCCGAACTTACAATTTGTATGAGGTAAGACAAGTGTTTATTGGTGCCTGGGTGCACCATGAGAAAATCATGATCGTTTGATCATGGCAAACTTTGTAGCACCCTGAAGGCAGGTTTCACTCAGCTCAGGTAGATCAGGCAGGATTCAGATCAAGAAACAAAACACAGGTCATTTACCAGGTACCAATTATACTGGGTTGCAAGTCAGTCGCTGACATATTTAGAGACTAAAAATCTTCAGGCAAAAGAAAAAAGAAAAGAAAAAGGGGAAAAAAAACAAACCCCAAAAAACTAAGAACAATTGTGCATCTACAAATAAGAAAGCAAAGACGCAGAATATTACAGATATTGTTTCGGTATCATTTACTGTTACCTTCAGATTGCAATTTTCAGCATTTAAATCAAATACCTTGCAATGATCTCTTTCCATTGCCAAGTTCATTAAAGCACAGACCATGCTGCATATAAATACAGCAAAGGGCTGCATGTTATGAAAATGGTAACTCCCTGACAGCACAGCCTCCCTCTGCTGCCTGGTAATGAGTGACTTGGACACCACCTGACAGCTCTACCTCAAATAAATCTTTCAAACATATCATGCAAGAGATTCTCAGATCAATCCCCACCTCCAAGAAACCAGTGGAGTGAGAGAGAAAGCCATTTTGAAGTGGTGCACCAGAGCAGAACACAAACACCAGTTTTCCTTGTTTTCTTGGGGGAGGAAGGGTGGTTGGCCTTTTAGCCTGTGCCACAGTGGAGTGATTAAAGATGAGACACTGATCTCTGCATTTCACACCTCAAAGCTAGAGCAGCACCAGGAATTTGGACAAATTGTGACCTCCTGTTACATTCCTTGTATAATGATCTGACATAGAATTAACTGGGTGTACAATGCCTACAAAATAATTTTCAAATGTTTCAGAAAAAGTTTCTCAAACAGCAGCATGCCAGACTTCTGAATTTGTGATCCTCTTCCTTCCAAACACAAAATGGGCACGTACTGAAAAACAGCAAACAGACTAAAATATCCTGCTTATATCACATTAGGTTTGAAGTCCATGAGATAAGCAAGTGAATTGCCTTTGCAACAGCTGTCTGAGAAAGGGAATTTATTTACAGATATGGAAAATGGGTAAATCCTTACTCAAATAATTTGAAGCAGTCAATAATAACTCTGCCAACAGAGAGAGAATTAAAACTACCAGAATATTTTCCAGATATGGTGGGATACACTTTGACCAACATTTACCTTGGACCAATGCCTCTTTAGAGCTGCATAGTCAGAGCAAAACTATGTTCAATAAGGCTCAAAATCAAGCTTTCCATCCATGATGATAGGAAAAAATGGCTCAGCCATACGTATTTACGCAACTCCACAGCTAAACTCATTGCTGATTTAGCAGAATATGCAATCTTTTAAGACAGCAAATAATCATAAACAAAAAAAAAGTCCATAGGCCAAAGGTTGATGTATAATCAGGCCCTGAGTCCCAGGAGTGATCACACCATCATTCAGACATTTAAAATAAAGGAATCCACCCTGTTGGCTGTGCTCTGGGTAACTGCTCCCACTGATCTCCCCACTTTGTTCACAGCACAGCCCTGGGAACTGTGCCATGGAGCTGAGCACAGCCCAGCAAATCCATCCTGTTGGACATACAGCAACGCTGGAGCCCAGCAGGAGCCCATCCTCTGTGCAGGTCATGTGAGCACACACCTCTTCCCACCCTGTCCAGGCTGCTCCTGAACTACCATGAGGGATATTACCATGGCAGCACACTTGGAGCTCCGCTAGGCATCACTGCACTTCACTCCACTGCACTGCATAGAGAGATGTGAAGGAATTTTCTCCTACCTATTAAAATCCTTTTAAAAATATGCATCAACTTATATTCCAAAATAAAAATTAGACATGGTGACGTATATGGCAAAAATTAGGAACAGGGCACTGTGCTGGCATTTAAACAAATATTTATAATCAATGAATAGGGTAAGAAAGGGGAAAAAAAACCCCCAAAACAGTCAAACCAAAATCACAGGGATGAAAGTTTAAAAAAAACACCCAGAAAAAAAGGGAGAGAACTGAGACTAATTATCTGTATTTAAACATGTGAAGATCTTACTGAGTCTACAAGGTTGAGATCTTGTTCCCTAATCAAGTGCATCAAAGGCACTCCCCAAGGCTCACAGCAAAACTGCAGAACATCCATACAAATCATTTTTTATTCAAGAAAGGCCCTGCAGTGGAGTGAGGTTTCCTCCCCTCTCTGTCTCACGGCTGCACAGTGCTGAGCTCCCGGAGGTGCACACTCCTGTACCACATGGCTTTGCAGATCCACACTGACATTCCAAATGAGCTCTTTACTTTTGTTCCACTTTATTAATTATTGAGAGGGCCAGACTCTGCCCTCTTACTCTGCCCACAATCTCTTTAACGTCACTGACTCCAGAGTGTAAATTAAGTCAGGTTTTGGCCATCATTTAGCAAGCGCTATATAATTTAATGTTCTTCAACGCTCAGAGTGATTGAAGGACTTAATTTTCTAATAATTAACTGCATGAAGGGGCGATACTGAGTTTAGTTCTATTTTAAGGGGATAATATGTAATGCATAGGTAGCTGTATATAAGCATTTTCAAACTTTTGTTCAGACTGTAAAATGTCAATTGGGCTCATTCTGGTTTTTTTGCTGCCTCAAAAACCATGCTGTGAATTTGTAGCAGCCATAAATGCTTAATGTAAGACCTAACTGTGCAATGCTGTGGGAATTCTGTTTTAAAACTTATGAAAGTAACATTTTACTTACATTTTTTCCTCTCATGTCAAAAAAGAGTATAGACTTCAGTGTCACAACCATAATAGATGCACAGTAACTTGCAGAAAATCATAAAGAAGTCGTTGTAACCTTCTACTTTTTTCCTTCAAAAAAGGAAACATGCATAACATGATTCCCAGTGGGGGAAAAATGTCACTGTGAGTAATAGTTACGGCTTATTAGAAATTTGATTCGAAATCTTCAACCTCTACACTTATATAATTTTTGCCAAGGGAGTGTCAAATAAACAGATAAATAAAATTACCCATATTTTCTTTCAGTTATCATCATGTTATGGAATAATCAATAAACATAGATTGTACTTCTAACACAATAATCAGCTGGCACAGGCAGTGCTTGATCTTTTCCTTTTAGATTCTAACTTAAAAAGCACAATTTTGCTGTGCCCAAGTCTAGAACAATTAATAGTATTCAGCTGCATCTAGCAACCTACAGATCTGGCACCCAAAACAGTGATGCGCCCCCAATTCCACACAAAGCTCAAAACTTGCAGAGAATTGCCAAAACCTTACACCTAAAAATTGGTTATCTAAAATGCAGGCTCTTCTCAGGAATGTAAAACAAGCCTCAGAGTTCTTCCTTAAACCAGAGAACACAAAACCTGCCGTGACTAGAAATCTTGGTATGATATTATGCTTTTCTCCTAACAGCGCCAGAAAAGAAAGCAGGCATTTGTAAGCTGGTCTAACACTGAAGTGTGAGGAGTCTGAGTTATGGTACAGAATAAAGCACAGCTAAAACATTCCTTTGATCTGAGTTACTCTTCCCACAAAGTACCAGGGATCGTGGACTGGAGTTAACTTTTGTCCTGATGGCTCGCACGGGGCTGTGTTTGGGGCCTCTCGGTGACACGGTGTGGGTGACACAGGGAGGTTCCAGTTATGCTGAGCAGTAATGCAGTGTCAGAGGGAGCTGAGAGCTGGGAGGGGACAGCAGGGACAGCTCATCCTTGATGTCTGTGCCCAGAGACAAAGCTGAGCAAACAGGAGAGCAGCGGCAGGGCCGTGCTGTGGTGTTTGTCTCCCAGGGAGATGAGGGGAGTAGATCTGTTGGCAGAGTGCACTCACAGGGTACTCTGGGAGGCCCTGGAGAGATGGAAGGTGTTAGGCTTGGCTAAGGAATCTTCCTGCCCATGAAGGATGAAGGGAATCCCTCATTACCCAAAAGGGTATTTGATCTCCAGGTGGCACTCTAGGTTTCATCACAAAGTGAAATCCTTCTGAGCTTAGCTCTTACTAAGGTAAGAGAGTGGGGCTGGGGAAAGAGACAAGACAGACAAAAGCTAAAAGATACCTCAAATATCATTAGTTCCTTGTCTAAAGTTATCCTGAGTTTTTCTTGCCCAAGGTTTGCAAGAGTAGGGGTTGTTTTAAATTTCAGCTGTTCTCATCATTGCTGATAGAGTGCTTTTTGAAAATCTGAAATCTGAGGTTAATATAGTCATGCCTTAGGGAGTTTTACCAGAGGAAGATCAACATCTTTTCAAGCAAGAGGCAAATCAGTTCTTAATTCACCCATATTTTGGAGACACTTAAATTAATTTGATTATTAATTTCCATTTCTCTGTCTCTAAGCATCTAGCTAACAACCAGACTGAACATCCCAATTTATTTTCATATGTCATGCAGAGAGACACGATACATACTTCTATGTTGTTTGCCTGCTTCAATGATATGAACGTGAATCAGTGGGAAATGCATTCCTTTATTCCAAGGAAATTTGGCCTGGTTGTACCTGCTTGAAGCCTGCTCCACCAATGGCATTCTAACATCATACAGATATTCTCTGTGAAACAAACTGGCAGACCAGTCGTGCATCCCTGAACTCTGCAAAATCCTTGAAGAAATTTGATGGTGAGAGCAAATGCCCAAGATTTCACACACACACATGCACATATATATGAATATATACATATACATACATACAAACATACATATCTATATATATATATATATATACACACATCCACCTTGCGGGTCCCTTCCAACTAAGGATATTTTGTGATTCTATATCTACTTTATATATAGATGTGTATTTATATTTATTTATTTATTTATTTATTTTAAAATATATATATATGTGTGTGTGTCTACATATACATATATGTTCTATATACATAATATAGAACATATGCTATATATTCAATGTATAATATAGAACAATTATATAACTATATATAGTTATCTAATATATAGCTATATGTAAGTATATAATCATTATAATTGCATCCTTGCTTATTTGCTTTTGTATAATTCACATGGGATTTTTTATGCATTGTCTGAGAAGTGATTGCTCCTCCTTTAAAAGCCCAACTGAATTATACAGACACACAGTCTCCCTCATCCTGCTGATGCACATGTCCAAGAGAATTCCTAGATATGAGTATATCAGGTAAGTGGCTTTTCTCTTAATTAAGGAAAGAGATATTACCCCAGGGAGGTAAGACCATTTAGATATCAGTCAGTCTCACACAACTATGACCAAAGGAGTTGAGGGGTTTTGGTGGGGGAGATATTTTTTCTTCCTTTTAATTTCTAGGTTTTGGAGCTTACTGAGGAAGAAGCTATAGCTGCAGCTTTGCATGGCTATTTTTTGAAAGTGTAAGTGTGGGAAGAGAATTACCACAGCTTCAATGAATTCTGGCCTTCCTTACTTTCTACTCACTGACACCATCCAGAAGAAAAAACAGTGTATGGTATTTGCTGCATCTGTGGTATGTGCCAACCTCGAAGACAGCTGGCAATGGAGCTTTACCCTAATTGTGGGGTTTCCTGATTGCTGCAGCAAATCCTGAGTGTTTTGCTGCAAGGCTTAGCCAGCACACATTAAACTGAAGATATCAGGATTCTCAGCTGTACGGAGATGAAAGAGACCTAGGCCAATATAGTTGTTGAGATTTCCAAGCAGTGTGATTCCATTGATTTTAGTGCTGTCTTACTGGGGGTATCTGTCCCTACAGCTCTCTATACCTACTGTGAACACAGAAGAGAAATACTCAGACCACTGGAATTTGAAAACATATGATTACAATGGGTTTGTGGTTCTTTGATTCATTTAGTTTATTATAGGATAAGATATTCACCAGTATTTAAATTATTTTCCAGCTGATCTGGGTTGACAAGAAGGCAGGAAGGTGAAGTGTGGAAGAGCAGAAATCTCCAATCTCCCTTTCAAATCTGAAACTATTTATAATGTGCAATTTCCCCGAGATCATTTTATATCAGAAAATTAATTGATACTGTTAATTTTAAATAAACAGGGTAAAAATCATGCAAGGGATATGATATACTGTCCAAATTTCAAATTTACTTTGACACTTCAAGGTTGATTTTGCCAGAAACATGTAATGATATGATCATCTCTGTTTGTGCAATAGCTAGGGTTAGAAACCTTAACACCTTAACAGCAGGAATACCTACAAAAATACCTTCCCTCCCTTCCATCTCCACTGCCTAATCCTACATCACAATTTCTGCAAGAAGAGGTGGCCCTGAAGGTCCTATAATCCTAGAACTGTTTGGGTTGGAAAGGACCTTAAAGCTCATCCAGTCCCACTCCCTGCCATGGGCAGGGACACCTTGCACTGTGCCAGGGTGCTTCAAGCCCCAGCCAGCCTGGCCTTGGACACTGCCAGGGATCCAGGGGCAGCCACAGCTGCTTTGGGGACTCCGTGCCAGGGCTCAGCACCCTCACAGGGAAGGATTTCTTCCTCGTATCTAGGCCAAACTTGTTTGGTTTCAGGTTAAACCCATTCCCTCTTTTCCTGTCACTACAATTCTTGTCCTAAGTCCCTCTCCAGCTGTCTTGGAGCCCCTTTAGGCACTGGAAGAGGCTCTAAGGTCTCTCCAGAGCCTTTTCTTCTCCAAACAGAACAATCTCAGCCTGTATCTGGAGCAGAGGGGCTCCAGCCCGCTGAGCATCTTCATGGCCTCCTCAGACTCACTCCACAAGTCCATGTCCTTTATATTTATTATGTCTATTAGATTAAAACCACAGGACCAACTCTGACAAATTCTGAAGTATCCTTTATTTCATGTCAAAAGAGAAGAATCAAGCGACTAACTCTAGTTTCTCTACATAGCCGAAGAATGGCCTATCAATAGTTTCTCATCTTAAAAATGGATATTCTGATTCACAGAATAGTTACAATTTAACTTAAAATTTTATAATTAACATTTCAATTGAACCTAGCATTTTCCCAAGCAATACAAAAAACTCCCCCAAACAAAAATTCAGTTTAAATGTTGGCTTGATTACAGAGATAAACAGTAAAAACTGTGTTGAAATGGACTGTGAAAATGATGAAAATGAAGTCATTAAATAGCACATTGGAAGACAAAAAGAAAGACAGTCTCAGGGGACAAAGATAGAGCTGTTAAGGCTGATTTTAAGAGGCTTTCATTTGTAATAAGATGTTATTTGTCTCTTAGGCTAGATGATTTCAAAAGCATGATTTTTAAATATGTAATTTCACTTGCTGTGTACATGTAGGAAATAGTCCCCAAATCTGCTAACACTGTTTGATGTGGGCATAAATATATACATCACAGTGTACAGGCTGAGACAGTGCCTGTCTGTCTGTCCTCCTACCACAGAATTCATGTATTGCTTATTCAATACAAAGCCTGCTCCGATGATTTGGCACATCTTTATTCAGAAAGATGGGCTGATTGCTGACAACTTTGATGCAATAAAGACTGCTGCAGCATTACTGGAAGAAAGTCATTTGATAAATGTATGTTTTCCATTTTGCTTTAAAGGAATCTATTATAAGTGCAGCTGCCTTCCGAACGAAATTAATGCCGAAGTGAAGCTCCGTATTACAAAGTAAAATGGGACTCGCTCTCTAATATTAGACTGAAAGGCATTGTAATGCAGCAGGAGGATTGAACTTTGACTCCTTCAAGAACACTGATTCATATAATAAAAAGGAGAAAAAAGGGCTTTAAAAAAATGCTAACATCCTCTTTTCAAAGCTTAGTAAAGCTGCTGTCCAGAAAACAGAATATCAAATACAGGTTGTGTGCATCTCCAAAGAAGACGTACCCTAAGGAGTACTGCAAGGAATCCACATAACAAAATTTGGAAAATTGTTTTGAAGTTTTTGAAAGATACTGAAACACACAATTGGGAGGAGAACCTCTCATCCTTTTTCCCATCAGTGGTGATACACCTTGCTTATTTAAATGGGTTTTAACCAAGCTATATACTGTTGGATTACAGCTAAGCTTTACCAATCCTTTATGATTACAACTTCACATCTGAGAAATTCTCCCATCCTTTTCAAGATTAGAAAAATGTTCCTGTTCAACACTGGCTATGAATTAGGGGTTTTATTTTTTATTAAAAGTGGTGGGTTTTGGTTTTTTTCCTTTTCTGGTGGAAGGCAAGAAGGCACTAAGGCAGGTAGGAGGGCCCATCTCCTTTTTTATATATGGATTTCGTCATTCCAAATGATGGCTGTAGACTTGACTTTCCTGTTTCTGCTAAAGAAACAAACTCAAAGTCAAATTGTTACTTGGATTTGGGTGCAGATTTCGGACCCTTGACACAGGCAGAAATGAGAGATGTTTTAGTGGTGAACTGTGAGCAAATGTCTGGGGTTTGCCAGTTCTTCTTGCAAGCTCCTCAACCTGGTCTAATTTTTTCTTTACAGATATTAAGGAAAAATAATTTTGATAATTTTATCTATCTCAGTACTAAAATATACTATGAATATTATATTCCAACCCTTTTTTCTGCTTTCTGTTCTCTCAATATTTCCTTCTTCAGACTTCAGAAATAGAAGCAGCACAAATTATCCTTAGTTACCTTTAAAAAAAAAAAACATATTATCAACATTTTAAACTTTTGAGCAATTTAGACATGATTTTATTTCTGTACATTCTTGCTTTTTTTGTCCATAAAATATTTTGCAAGCAGAGAGAATAATTTCTAAAAGAACAGTGAATATTCTATCCTCATTTTGCAAGAGAAAATCTCTCTCATATAGCTCGAACAGTCCCTTCTCTTTAGCAGACTTGGTTGAAAGATCACAAGTCTCGGTGCAGACACCACTTTCCAAATGTTATCTTTTGTTTCCCTGCTTTCTTTGTGTTTGGCTTGCAATAGTCTTTCCTGCTGGATAGATGGCTAACTCGTTTCTAATATTTAAACGTTTTCGGTTTGCTCTCATCATGACCCTAGTACAGTGCATTTACACTACACTCAAAGGAGATGAATAGCAAGCCTACCAGATAAATGGCCACAGACTCAGAGCCTTCAAGAGACTTATTCACTGGTGTAACAGTATTAGCCCACAAGGGCACTTTCAAAAGCTTTTCATGCTTTTCTATTCTCTTGCTTCCAATCTCTGTCATTACTGGGTGATGTTGCTTTCAGACAGTTTGGGCTTTTGGTCACTGCCAGCTTGGGAAAGATTCATATTTATGACCTTGAACTGAAAAGCTTCCCATTGCACCTCAGCCACTTATGCCATTCCTTCCATCCTGCCACTCTCCTTATATCCAAACTCATTTCCTTTCCTCTTCAGTTTAATCACTCTGTGATCCTGCATTTCGGTGCTTGTGGCAAGGGAGCCACCAGGACTGCAGAAAATATAAAGCTACTGTGGAATACTGCATTATTCATGGCACCTTATTCCATGTGTACAACAAACCAAGGAAGAGAACCCTCCATGTCACAGACAGCTCCCAGCCCTGGGCTCTGTGGAGCAGGAGCTGCCACTCCTGTCGGATGCTCCTCCTCACCTCGGTCCAGTCGTACAGAAATACATTTGGAATCTGAGTATTTCATTACTGCAGTTATAGATATGCAATTATTCCATCCTGTTTTATTCCTTTCTTACCAGGTGTACACGTCAGGCTCACAGTGACACGCAGGGGGGAAATAAGGTGCCTTAGTGAAATTATTACTGAGCCTGGTTATTACACAAGGCTAATTTATATCAGAAGCAGGCATACACATTTCTATCACCTTGGCCAGGGTTCATCATACATCCAGATTTATGATTTCCCCTTGGCTTTGTTTTGGCTTTTAAAGGACAGATTAAATGTGAATTGATACTAAATTGCTGCTGCAACAACAAGAAAGCCTGGCAAGTAAAGACATTGGGCTTGACTGGGTACCTGGTTAAAGGCTATTCAGCATAAAAGCAAAGACAAGAGACAGAAAAAGCAATAAATCACAGTCAGAAACACAAACTCTAGCAAAGAGGAGATTGTGAAGACAGTACCAAAGACAGAACTCTCAAGTTCCTGAATGATGGGCCTTTGAAGGAACCATTCCAAGTCCTGAAGAACTGATAAGCAGGGGTGAATTACTGTGTCATAGCAATGACTGATTTGAGTGCAGGGGTGGCTGTGGGACCCTCCACAATTTATGGGGTGTTTAAAGCAGCTCTTGGGAACATGAGAAGGAATCAAGTCGACTGGGGACAAACAAGCAGGAGAAATGGAGAGGAGGTTCAATATAAAAAGAAAAGAGAAAAAGAAAGGCTGATTGCAAACAAGCTGCTGCTCAGTAGAGTTCTCTAGTAAGCCCTGTCCCTAACAACCGCAGTCTTATGAAACTCCATCCACCTATTTAATGTGGGACTTTGCTCTCTGCTTATGTGTGATTCACAAGCAAACTTGAGCTTTCACTCAGCAATAAGTCCTGGAAAGATGTGAGACTGGAGACAGGATAAACAGGGCTTAGGTTCTGAGTTTGGATTCTGTGAGGACTTAAGGTCCAGTGCAGGGCTTAAGACACATGAAAAATGAGAACTTCAATCAAGCTGCAGTAGCTGGCAAGCTGGAATAAACCAGAAACTGGAAAAAAAAAACCCAACCCAGGCTGGAGACAGGGAGACCAATAATCAAGACAACTGCTCTGCATGGATTTATAGCCAAGGTTTGAGGGCTTTGCAAATATAAGAGTGGCTGTGCATCAGGATAGAGAGAGAGTTTGAAGACAAGGAGCAGGCCTGGGCTGTGTTTTTCATGTTCTGGAAGTGCTCTAGGTGGCAACAAATGCAACTAATTTTCCGTGTTGATCAGTGTCTCAAAGCATGTGAATGAGCGCTGTGTAGGTTTCTGCACACCTGCATTTTTGGGAGCACATAGACGGGCCTTGCTGTCAGTACAACCTATGAATGGCGAGAGCAGGAAACAGTCTGGGAAAGAGAAATCCAGGCTCCCCCAAGCCTCAGCTTATTTTGGACCTTTGTTACAGCAATGCACACAGACCGTAACTCTGTGGCTTTCTCTGAAAAGGCTGTCTTGTAGCCCCAGAATTTTTTCTCATATTCATTTGTTTTCTAACTACACAGCCATAAAATGTTACATCCTACCTTTCTTGTTTGTTGATTTGTTCTACATTTTCTATGTTCAGCAGCTCTAAAATGATGAAGGGGAAATAAAATAATCACACTAGAAAATTAAGCCCTTTGTTCCAAAGATAGAGATCAAAACACATTTAGTTGATAAGGCTAGGAACATGGGATTGGAATTACTGACCCTTGGAGTCTGTGCCAGGTATAACATAATAAAAATCGTAGCAATTATTACTAATAATTTTTAAAAGAGATTATAATATAAGAGCAAAATGAGAGTGAGTAAGATCTCAGACCCAGCTCTTCCAGCTCCACCTCTATCTTCAGACTAGAGCTTACAAAACATATCAGAGAGTAATTCCCAAACATCATTATTCCATTCTGTGAAAGACACAAATTTAAGGAAAAAAAGCGAAGGAAAGAGCAGCAGCAGTGATGAAAATGAGAATGCCCTGCAGGAGCTGATATGATTTCAGCTGGACAGCTTCTGCTCTTTCCTTCCAGCCTTTTGGGGGGTGATAATCAATACCTGTCTTCATCACTTCTGGTATTTTGCCTTACACACAATAGCATCTTTGGGGGATACATATAAATAGCTATTAGATTCAAATATGAATCCTTAACTGAATATATTTAGAAATTACCTTTTCCCCTCGTGCTTAGAAGGAAGGAGACACTTGAAAAAGATTCAATCAAAGTATAGAGTGAAGTGATAAAAAAATGACAACACAGCAGCTGTACCGTCTTTCTGGCATAAGGAAAACAGCATCTGGAAGGGGAAAAGCTGTGTGCACACATGCTCACACACAGTTTCAGGGCTCAGTGAAGTAGTTGGTTTGGCAGCTTTGTAAGTTCGGTAAAAACATATGTAATAAGAGTGAAAGTATCTTTGCAATTCCCCTCTGTGACAGGCTCTTCTCTAAAACTGCAATGATGATACAAGCCACCAAAACTAATCCTTTTTGGCTTTTCTCTTTCTGGAACTGGCAAGTCTAAGGAGGGTATGCCAGTGGGGGCCCACAAAGGGGCAGGTGTGGCTGTGGGAGCCAGTGAGCCACAGAGCCACCCCCACATATCAGGATCAGTTTCATTCCTCTCCTCATCCATCCTCACTCTGCTCCTTTCGCTCCTGATCCTTTAAGTCGCATTGCATGGCTAAAAGACTCTTATTTTTCTTTCTTTTAAGACATAAACTGTCTCAGAAATTGAGTGCAAAGTTTCTTGTTCCTTTGTTTGGCTTTAAGATAAATCATGTCTACAAAGATTATAAGTGTAATGCCGCTTCTGTTGGAAGTTCTGATAAAGGTGCTTGAAAGAAAAAATACATCTTTCATTACTAAAAAGCTTTGCCCTTCTCAGTGCAGCCAAACCAATGCAAGGAAATTCCCTGCCCCAATATCAATAATACAAACATGGAATTGTGTATTCAGAATTTTTCTAAAATACATAAGTAAATATGATCATATATTCTCAGGTACAAAACAACTGTTTGGCATCCCATCTCAAAACTGATCCTTGGAGGTATTATAGACTGCATGAAATTTTTCTCTGTCTGCTCCTAGTATGTACCTTCTCCTTCCATTAATGTATCAAGGAAATTTTTTATTAATCCAATCAGTTGGATGATCCTCTCCTTCACACCTGAGAAAAACATTATGAGAAGAAGAATGGCTAAGACAGAAGTCCCCATATATCGGGAGACTGTGGTTTTATTTGGGGGTTGGGTTTTTTTTTTCCTTTGGTAAGGATTACTGTTCTACTTATTTATTTACTTAACATAAATTCACAAATTAATTTAGTCACTGTGTTATCAGCACTGTGTGTTAATGACTTGAGTTTCAATTTCTAGAATAGCTCCAGAGACCGAATCTAAACGACTGGATTAGTCAGAGCACAAATCCGCACACGCACGGATTTTTAATAGCTTTCATACCTAGATGGCCCCTGGCTCCTGAAGAGACTGTGATGGTTTTGGCATCTCTGTGCTGTGACACAGGCGCTGCTGAGCCACCACTGCCCGCGGGGCTGAGCGCAGACACACCCAGCACGGCCTCGGGTGGTCAAAAACGCTGAAAAATGGGAATAAGTCAGAAATGCCTACATTTCACCTCAGCTCAGCTACAGCTCTCCGCTTTGTGTTGCCTCCCCTGTGAGCAGCCCACGTTGGGAGGTGCCCAGAGGAGAGACCCTGAGGATACAGGGTTTGGGCTGGGCACATTTAGAGTGGGAAATGGATGCTGTGGTGCAACACTCCCACTCTGCTCTTTCTCCCATATGCTGAAGCTGGGCAAAGCAAACAGAATTAGCAAATCCTACAGTATTTGCTTACTCACAGCTTCTTACTTCTAATTCTTAATGAATACGATTTTATTAATTTGATGTTGAATGTGCTGCAGAGTAACCAAGGGATGGCAGAAGGAATGAGCACACTTGGGAGACACACAGTTACTTATTAAAATAGTTTTAGACATTTATACTGTGAGGCTCTTTTCAGAAAAGGAATGAGCCTCCCCCAATGCTTACCGAAACCTAATGCAATGTGGGAGATGTGTACCAGCTACTTCTGCGATAATCATGGTTTGAATGTGCACAGTCAATTAGGTAACAGAACAAAATCTTCCATGAGAACCTTAAGAAAACATTATATTATACTACCAAACATACCTGGCTAGGTAATTACAGTGTTGTGCAGTAGCTTTAGAATGTAGAGACACTAAATCAAGTGCTAACAACGCACACAGTTCCCTTTGGTACTGCAGGGGCTTTTTGTCTGACTGAAGCACTAAGCACAACTAGATTGGCCAAGGACTGGCTGTGTCTGTGACAAGATGGAACAAAAACGGAATGAGAACCTTCTCGTGCTGGGACAGCAGTGTCTGAAGAAGCTGAAAGGTCAATCTGAGGTACATGATGGATAGGCTACACAGCTTTACTTCCATTTATTTATTTCAGCTGCTAAGCTCCTCAATCTGCATTTTCATGAGCTTTCAGTGGAATCATTGAATCCAAATGGAAATAATTTATCTGGCTAACAAGGGTGCACCAACCAGCTAATTGTATCATCTAATGGAAATTCAAATGAACAGGAAACAGCTTTGAGCTACAGCACAATTCCAGGTGCAATAGCGAAGGCAGGAAAACCAGTTACAGCTGAAAATCTGCTGCAGGAGTGTGTAGGCAGTCGGAACCAACAGCAGCAGGCAACACACTAATCTCCCAGAATAATTCCTGGCAGGTTAGTTTCCTGCAATATTTTGTTA
>VWZN01019093.1:461070-475281 GCA_013396955.1 Regulus satrapa
CCCTTTTTTTTTTTTTTTTTTTTTCCTTCTGACTGAGCTGCATATCACAGTGTGTAGACTGGCATCCAAAACCACACTTAATCATCTTTGTTAGCTAATCCATTTATGTATCCAGCACTTAGAAAGAAATTACAATTCAGAATGGTGTATTTTCACATTTGAACTCACTGACTTCAATTCAGCTGTTACCACTCCTAAGGCAAAACAATAAAAACTGCCTTGCAGCAATCTGAATTGGGGAGATACTTATAGATTTATTTTGCTATTAGAAGAAACGTTGTCCTTTCAGCAATTTAAATCTAATAAATTTAACCCATGCTTGAATACAAATGTGGCATCACCAATCCATGGGTGTGTAGCCAACTATGTGGTAGTATATGGGTATAAATATTTAGCAGTTGCAACATCCTCTGTAAAATTTGAGAATTGCAGCCCTTTTTCTTCAAGAAGACCACCAATAGTGGCAAGCTGGAGGAATGCAAGAAGAGTAAGCCTGTATTCTACTCCAAATTTGAAATTATTTGCTAAAGCTTAAAATGGTGCCAGTTAAAAGCCCCAGGGCTTGTAGGACAAGCATTTCCTCACTCATTGACCAAGATATGTCAGCATTTTTCAGTTCATCAGTTAAGCCAACAGCTCCTGCAGAGAAAGGACACTGCCTTTTTAGTCCCCTGTGTCGATTTTGTTCTCCTCTGTGTATTGTTGGATGGCTGGTCAGTACCCAGTTTGCAAAATGGGGATTCATTCGAACAAAGACGTGCACAAATTTAGAACCTTTACATTATCAAGCATCACTTATTTTGACTGCTCTACTCAAGAGGTAGAAGAAATGACAAGCACAGAAGCTGGTACCTGGAAGTCCCTCTACTGTTCTTGCTGCAACAGCTTGAAACTTTATGACAGTTCCTTTGATCCCCTACAGGTAAAAAAAATTGTTTTCCTTTTAAAGAAAACAAAACCCCTAGAACTCAATAAATTGCATCTTTTACTTCCAACAAGAAAATCTGAGTTAAGACTGAAACTTTTAACTCTCTCTGCATTAACCATACATACTTAGCTTTTTTGTTTTTAATTTTGGGAGGAAAATGGGATTGTTACAGTATTGCTGCAGTCCACTCCTGAGGATTTATGTTTTATTTATTGCTATATTAAACATGTCAAGTGTTTTGCACAACTGCAAGAATAAAACCAGTTTGTTTGCTACAGTGTCCTACAGACCATGACTTCTGTGAAATTCCTGTATCATCATGCCAGGCTATAACATGGATACAACATCAGGGGTAACAAGAAATGAAATTCTATGCTCTTTCTCGGTGCTGGAGTGCCTGAAATTTTCAAAGGTAGCAATCCCTCAGTAAGGGGAAGGTGACCACCAAGACTATGCTTTGTATAAGCAGGATCTGCTGATTGGTGTCTCAGAGAAATCACATTTTCCTTCTCACAGCTTTGAAAAAGGCTGCTTACACTGCGAGCACTTTTCTTGCTGGACTCAAATATTCTCACTTCACTGTTTCTTAGAGGGAAAGGGAAACTGAATAAGGAGCACCGTGAAGGGATTGATGACAGTGTTCAGCACATTTGTGGGACAGCTCATTAGATACCATAAAAAGGGCCCCTCACAAAGTACATTAAAGAATCTGAGGGGAGCACATTCTTGATAAGTTTTAGATCCCCACTCAAAGGCACCACGCCAGCTTTACAACAATGGGGTGAAGCCAGCGTGGAACACTTCAGAAGGATTTAAAGGAATAAGGTGTTCAACCATGTATCAGGGATGATCAATGAGGAAGAAGAGAACTTCTCTACTGATGTTACAGACCAGATAGACAAGGCTGTACAATAATGTAAAAATAAAAGCAACCTTCCAAGTCAGAAGGTGATAACTTTTGTAACAGGCACCCCTGCCATCGCTGCCTCTTTTTCATGATTTTTCTTTTGATGCACAATAATCTTCTATACCATCTGAAAAATAAGTCTGGGTCTGGTTACTAGATCTAGCTCAACAAACGACCCAGTTTCTCCACTTGACATTTTCAATGACAAAACTTTTTTTTTTTTTCTCTTGTCATTAGTAGTCCACAAGAAAAATTCAGTTACTCTTAAGAACTTTATTCCTGTCAGAATTTAGTGGCAGATAGACACTGAGGACGAGACCACATTAAGCATAATTTTCACTAGGGGATGGAAAAGTACCTAAACTTTGTGGTTTACTCAGTTTCAACCTTTATTACTTTCACATAGTTGAAATCACAACACTAAAAACCTGAGTGACATATGTTAAACGATATCAAGACCAGTTCTGAAATCTAAATAGACACTTTTCACTATGAGGTAGTTACTCATAACTAAACTTGGGATGCTGACACTAAGTCTTGCCTAATCATTTCCATTTACATGTCTTAGTAAAATGAGAGGCACCAGGAAAACAAATCCTGGGGTGCTCCCCCTCTGCAGTAGGGTTTCCTGACAGAAGGCACTTCCATCTCTCAAGTCTACTCTGTCAAACTAATTGTTACAACTCCTATTTCTTCCAAGATATTTACATTCCCATCAGCCCTCACTTCTCTGTCAAGAACAGTAAAATGTCATACCTGGAGATAGTTCAATGGAGCTGAAGTAAAGCAGGCCTGCAAGCTCTACAAATCAATCTCCATGTATAAGTTGCTTTGTGCTTTTAAGAAACCTTTTCCCCAGAATTAATTTCTCCCTAGTCTGATAGGCCTGACAATTCTGAAGTATCTGTTACCTCCTCTATGTAAAAACAAAACCAAAAAAATCTATCAAAACCAACGATGAATTACACGTTGTACTCTTTTTCATCCTTTTCTGATTTGGTGATGCCAAAAGTAAGTGCTTTTAAGAGAACTGAAATATAGGGTTTTTGATCTGCAGGGTGCATTAGGAACAAATGACAGCACCTGGTGTTATACTGCAGCAACTGTGATTAGTATCACTTAGTTTGTTGCACCCAAAGGCAGTAGCTTACACGGTACAAGAATATCTGATCTAGAATTTTCCTGTGACTATCACAAGAGAAACAGTAGTAAACTTCAAAGTCAGAGGCTACAGACAGGTAGAAGTTTATCCATGACTAATCCACTCAGTAAAACTTAGTACAGTGAGAAACAAATGAATTTGTCCCTCAAGATTGTTGTGTCCTTCTGAAACAGGGTTGAACATCATCCCTTCTATCTTCATGTATATTATGTATATATAATTATATCTTCATGGACAGAAATTTCAGCAGTGACATTGCTTTAGGTTTTGTGTGCCAATCTTGAACTGACTCAAACAAGTGCACGAAGTACTCAGCACTCCATGAAAATCAGCTTCCTCATCTTGCTTCAGTTGCCAGCCCCAAGTCTCCAGCCTCCCTTGACTATGACACATACAAACTTTATGCAGTCTAAAATTTAGCCGCCATGCCACTGTCTTTGGGGCTTGGTTATAACTTTTGATGCAGATAATACAATGGAATGTATCGTGGAATCCAGTGGGAAGATTTCATCCTCCCTCCCTCACCACTGAGCTCCTTTAAGGCAAAGGACACTTTTAACATTGCAAGACCAGAGACCAGAGACATTTTACATTAGAAAAGGGTGCAGTGATTACTATCAGCATAACTTGAGGGCTTCATCTGAAAATAGGTCTTTCAGATTTGATTTTATCCACCTGCTGTTAACTTGACATTGCACAATAGCCAATATATAGAGAGCTGATAGTCATCACAAGTGGGTTTTGGTAACAAAATTAACAGATGGAAAAGCGTGCTTTAATAGTACACAAAATTGTGTTTTATTACTGCTATATACTACACTGATTAAAACTATTATAAACTCTTTTGTTGACTTTGTGAAACATTATATTCCAAGGATTTGTATGCACTTTGTACACGTTTGTTTACAAATTATCTTGAAACGAAATCCATATTGTATGTTTCCATGCCTCAGGATGATAACAACCTACTTAGTGTTTAAATACAGAAATGCACAGACATAATGTGGATAGGCCCACTGAACTAATTTAGATAAAATGGAATGTAAAAATAAATTTAAAAATATATCTGGGACTGTAAGCTCTTTGTCACCAGCATTTTTTCACTATAGGTTAAAAATATTTGATGCAAAACCTTATGAAAATGATAAACTAGAGATAGGCTTATGAAAAAGATAAACTGTAGATATTAGAACTCTGTTCCTCTGATGATCTTTGATATTGTTACCAATGAAACCCCCAGCCCCCCAAAAGCAGACATGGAGAAAGAAGGACAAAAAAATCAGAATTCTTAATGTTGAAGGAAAATTGATATAAAAAGAAACAAATAAATATAATTCAGTTTTACTGATTATTATGGAATGATCATCAACTCCTACAATGTAATGATTGTACTGACAAGGCAGAACTAACCATATAGATATATTTATATTATTTATAGACTATGAAGACCGGACCCAAAACTCTAATAGAACAAAAAAAGTCTGACAACCCTTACTCAGTTGCTCATGTAAGGTATAGCAAAATAAACCTACAGATCTTTTTTCCCTCTGCTCCTCTCTGCCCTCTGAGCACTGGTCTGTGTGAAAGTGGGGACATCACAAGTTTAACAGCCCATACCCTGTCGATCTTGACAGAACACCAAGCAAGGACATTAATGCTAATTAATCACTGTCACAAGCAGACCATGTGTCAGGATGTCCTCTTTCAGGTCAGAAAATGAAGTCAGTAATTCCATACCACAAATGTTAGAGAAGATATGAAAAATGTGATTTTTTTTGTTTGAAGATTAGCAGGTGCTGCTCCTATTTCAGAAGTTTTTGTACAGCATTTCCATGTACTGACTGATTTCAAACACCTGCTGCTATATGGCAATCCTTTGCAGTAACAACAGATCTGTAAAATATTTTTATCAATGTACAGAGCATTAGTTTACATCTATCTCTGCCATTTTAATGCCTTTTTGCTTAAATTTCTGATTAAACATTACTATGGTGCAAATTATGAAAAAGAAATTCAAGACTCTTTTAAAGCATGACTTAATTTTAGAGCAAAATATCAAAATGAACCACTAGCTAGGGTCATATAAAGCACAGAACTCTCCGACTTCTAAGGTTGGATGCTGACCAAATGTAATTTGCTGACCTAAGGCTTAATAAAGCATCACAGATAGTTCAGGCTCATCTGAATTATCAGCCACTGGTCCATTTAAGAAGAAATAGATAATGGGTTTCATAGCTTGATCTGTTTTGGCAAATCATGTGTTTTAGATAATGTAAAGTTAACTTTCTCTGCTTTGACAGCATGCAATGGTAAAGAAAAAAAAAAACTACTCTGAAAACCAAAGTCATGGATGTCTTTGGAAGAAACTTAAATATTTTAACATCACAGAATGGCTTGGGAGGGACCTTAGAGATCATCTAATTCCAACTTCCTTGCCACGGGCAGGGACACCTTCTACTAGATCAGACAGATCAGAGCCACATCCAGCTGGCCTTGAGCGCTCCCAGGGGTGGGGCAGCCTCAAGGGCTATAAAATTGTAAGTATTGATAAGAGCCACATAGGTGTGTGTGTGTGTGTATGAAGTAGGATGTGAATGACACAGCAGAATCCTGAAATAACTCTTTCTGTTGCTATTGTCAGTAAAGTTGGTACGGGTTTGATCAGCTGCCAAGAGCATAGTTTGCCTCTCTGTCTCAGGTTATTGGATATGAAATCAAAAAGTAGACTCTTTAGGAGCTCAAAACACAAAACAGGTTCCTGCAATCTGTAAGGTTGCTCCTGTTTCTCAGCCATAAGAAAACAGCACGGTTCTGTGTTTTATGTCTGTGTAATTATTCAGAATCCCCTTTTGCCCTTTCTGAATGAGTTTTTACATGACTGTAACTCAGCTTTCTGGTGTTTAATGAAAGACAAATTTGGGGCATGAAGTTCTGCAAGAATATTAAACTGTATTTCCCCCTCCCCCCCATCTGTCTACTGATCTATAACAACTGAATCAACTCCAACAACCTTTAGCTCAGTCTCCCAGTCTTTCACATCAGTCCTAGCACTACATTTCCCCTCATTTGCAAGAAGTAAAAGCAGTATGACACCTTATTTAGCTTTTTCTTTGTGATTTCCCATCTTTTGAGTAAAGAGGAACATAGAAAGGCTTCACGTGAAAATGTAATAAATATGCAAAAGGTCAGTTGTCAGAAAAATCCTTTCCTGCATTAGGAAAATATATTCCAAGCATTTCAGCTGAAGAATACACATATATGCATCCCATGAGAACTTGCTTCAACATTTTTACATATTCAGGATTGATAAAATCAAGTGTCTTCTTTAGTTTTGAAATTATTCTGCCAGAAAGTGAGTGAAAACTTGGCTACATCTCATTTGGTCTTGAAAGCTCTCTCATGTATATCATACCTCCTTAGAAAATGCCTGAACTGAGTTGCAAAACTGAATAGGAGCAAGCATCCACATTTTCCTTATATTTGCATACAGATGGCAATTTTTCAAAGATAAAATTATAAGCTGCTAGCACACTGTCAAAGTTCAAGCAATCTGTGTTTAGTACAAACATTTCTAATAGAGTTACATTGCTGTATTGAAAATAATTAAGTAGACAATGGACCATTTCTCATCCATTTAATAATGCTGTACAAATATTGGGAGGGGTATTTCACAGCTTGGGCACTCTATTTTTTTGGTTTTGTTTTGGTGGTTTTTCCATGATCACTGTTTCCATGGAACCACTGCTCATGGAGCATAGATGCCCACAGAGAAACCATACAAAAATTTCCTTTTCAAACAGAATGTCAGTCTCCTCTCAATTTTAAAGTTGAATTAAATTGTTCTGCAAATTCAAAAAGCTGCTTTTGCTATGATGTTTAGCTATCAGTAATACCCTGAAGCCCACAAAACACTATTTCACTTACTGGTACAATCAAGCAATCTGTACTTGTTCTAACAGGTACAGCAGACTCTTGTGCCAAATTTCTGCAGTCTCTGTGTCATCTCCCACGTGTTCAGGCTTTTCGACAAAGAAAATGTAACAAGAAATTTCTTAGAAGATTTGCTAGAAGAGTTTCAAATAATCAGTTTTTTTCTCATGTTGTCAGAACAGTCCCTGCATCTGCTGCATAAAGCAGAAAAAGCCTTATGGCAGTTATTGAGATCTGCACTGATCCATGCAAAAATCATTTCTCCACTCATCCCAGAAATTATAAACCCATCTCCTCTTAAGAGATCATGATCAATGCTATAATGACGTGTGTAGGTGTAGCTGGAATGGCTACAATGCATAATCTAAAGACTTTGCAGATCATATTGACTGAAAAGTTACAAGGAAAATATGTATAATGAAAAGTATTTTCAGAAATGACCGAAATTTTGCCATTCTGCATCCCACCAATTCAATTAAATTTGATGTGAAGTTTGTAACTGAATTAACTCTATGCTTGAAAAGAGTTAACTATCTCAATATATAGTGTTTCAGAATATAGATCTTGAGTAAAATTCTTTTGTTTTGGTTGAAATGAAGAATGGTCATGAGTAGAGATTTAAAAAAAAAAAAATTAAAAATCATTCCAGGGCACTGATGGCCCTGGCCATCTATTTATCTTTTTTTTGTCTCACACTGGTCATGCTTTTCAACTTCTGAGCACTGTGTCTCAAGATAAAGTCTGAGGGAGTGACTTTCAACTCTAGTTGCAGGAATCTTTAATGATCATCTTCTTCAGTTGTCTTTCCTGAGCTCAACAAAGTCCTGCTTATCTTTCAAATTCCACAATATGGCTTTGAAGCCCTGTCCAGTATTTTTTGCAGCAGCTCAGCCAAAGTAGAAGCTCATCAAATCTGCTGATGGCTGGAGAACTTCCTCTGCAAACACATCTGCTGCTCCGCCTGGCACTGGCTGAAAATTCCAAGAGGACTCTGGTATAAGCAGCTTCTAGGAGACATTTCACAGAATCACAGAACCATTTAGATTGGAAAAGACTATTGAGTCCAGCCGTTAACCCAGCACTGCCAAGCTGACCATTAAAGTCCATTCCAGGCATCCTGGGCTGCAGTGATCCACACTGGTGGAGTCTGCAATCCTGAGGGACATGGGCCAGACAAAGAGTTCAGTCAGGACCCTGCATGTCAGGGAAGCAAACTTCCAGCTCTTGGATGAGCAAAGTGAAGAAGATGCCTTGGGAGACTGCCTTCAGGGAGGACGAGCAGAACTGAACTGGCAGATCTTTAATAAGATACTTTCCATGGAGCAAAAGAGATTGTGCAAGGAGAAGCAAATTTGCAGGCAGTGGAAGCAGGGCCAGGTATGCTGGAAAGAGTAGAGGGATGTGTTTGGTTGTGTGAGGATGGTGTGAGGAAGGCCAAGGCACAGCCAGAGCCATTGGTCAGTGCTCAATGTCCACATGGGGATCCGTGACCAATGGTGGTCCTCAGGCATCTCTACTGGGATCAGTGCTATTTAATGTCTTCATCAATGGCATAGGCAAGGGGGTCCAGAGTGTGGGCAGTTACTTCCAAGCTCATTTAAAAATTCTGAACTGCCATCAACCTAGAAAAGGGTCTCCCTTTTGTAATCCAGATACCAATTGCACTGCCTGCCTCTCCTGTGTGGGCATTAGACAGACAAAATGCTAACTGACATTGTGGTATCATGATTAAGATGCTATGACTTTGCTTTCAGCTAATGTATGGATTTTCATATCAAAATCTATTATTTATCTCTGTGGAACAGTGTTTCCCATCAACTGATCTTTTCCATGTAAATAGAAACTTGCCCTTAGATTATCCATTTCAAAGACCTGTTCACTGTGACGAGTTTGAACTGACCCTGCTGCTGATGTCACAGAGAGGTTATATGTAGCTAATAGCACAGCGCAGACAAAATATTAATTCAAGATTTGCTATAGATATTTGCTTTTAAAATGAAAATTATAATTGCATATTCATACAATATGATCTTTCAAATATATATATATTCACGTAACCTTGTTTACAAGGAAGTGTAAGAACATTTATGATGGATTTACAAAACTAAGCAAATGCTTAAATTATTTCAAATGAAAGGGATATGAAAAGTATATTTTAACACTGAATTGAATATCAAATGGAAATTCTGGAAGTCAGTTAGAATTCATATCTGGACTATCCATGCATTCCTGTTTCAGACTTACAGGATAAACACTGGTACATACACTCCCTTCCCCAAGGCAAAACCCCTGCTTTAGTGTTTCTATATAACCCTCGGCTATATTTTGACTGTCATACTATTATTCTAATAAATAACAGCAAAACAGAGAGGAAGTAATAAAAACAACAAAAAGAAAAGTCTCCTAATAGAGCCATTTATTGACTTCATTAATAGCCTAAATGCTTAAAGGTTTTATATTACAAACTGTGCAGCACTGAGACATCTACACATATTCTAATTAACAGCAATCACACACACTAATAGTATAACCTACTGCTTAAGTAAATGAACATCCTTGCCCCCTGCTGCCATGAAGGGGCTGATAGGCATGCGCTTTATTGACAAAGTAAGCTAATTTACAGAGTGATTGTCCAAGAGGGAGCCGCTGTTTATTTGTAGAGTTTTTCCCACTGAACTTGCAGGGCAAACAACATGCTTAAATTGTTAATTAAAATATCAACAGCTAAATGTAAATACTATGGTCTCTGTGAGTACACTGACACATGTTTACTTATTTAGAAAGAAATGGTCCCAGCAATTTTCTGTTTTAAAGAAATGCTGTAAATCAAAATGCTACTGCAAAGAAAGGAAGAGACCCTTCCCTCTTTGTTTCTCCAGCAATCACTGACAGTGGTTGCACATCTCAAAGAGCCCACACTTACAGACACATACAGGGTTTAATACCACTCCACAGCTTGTTTGGAGATACCTTTCTGACAATCTGAACCAGGCTGCTCCTGGCTGAAAAGAAATCTAAATCTAGAGACATGATGTTTTCAACTTTTGTAGTTTTTAACACGCAAGCCAAAGGCCCTCTTGAGTCTGTATTCTCTGAGCACTGACCGTTCTCTCTCAAGCTTAATAGGACCTTGAACAAGAAATATCAAATAATATTTTGATGGTCAAAGCATCAAAAACTTCTACTTCATTCTGCAAAGTACACGAGGCTGTGTTTTGGGAATCATGTTTTAGGAAAGAAACTTGTTTGAAGAAGAAAAAAAAATCCCACAGCCAAATATTAGAATTTTATTGATGAAATATCAAACAAGCACACACTACTCTCAAATGTTAGAGCATGTGCTTCTCTCAAATGTTTTTCCTGAAGCTTATATTTAGTTTAAAAACCACATACTGGAATAGGGACTCAAACTTGGGTCCTTCCCTTTTTTCTGATAGATGTTTCCAATTCTAGACTGCTATTCACTTACTTGCCCAGAGACAATGGCCTGAACCAGCAGGGAACACTGAGAACAGTGTTCCTCCTCTTCCTGGGGTTTACTTCCACAATTTAATATTTCTAAAATTGTAAAAAAAAAACCACCAAAATGTTGTGTCTTCCTGTCAACCTAAGCATCTTGCCCTACCAAAGGTAATTTTTGATGGTCAGAAATAATTTGAAGAATTATTTCAGGGCAACCAAAACCATAACTGGGAACAAATAAAACAAACCTTGCTCCAAAACCCGCTACCTAAAACTAGCAATTACATTACTATCATTCAGGAAGACAATGGATTTTTTTCTCCCATATTACATTATTGCCTATGAAAGAATAAAATTTGGTAGCTTTAATTCAAATTTTTCAACAACAATTACTCTGTCACTTTAGAACAAGTGTTGTTTTCTCTGTGCACTTTAATCTGTAAGAGCATGAAAGACAAATCTCACTTTATGTCACTGCAACAAATTATGATAAGCTGAGGTGGTATTTCCAGGAAAAGGCTTTTAATATTGCTTTTGTGCCAATCCATCAGTCCAAACCTATTAGACTTCTAGAAAAGTGTAAAGCTTGTAAATCTGCAGCTCTAAATTGCAGATTACACAAGCCAAAGGGGGCACTGTGAGGAGCCTTAGATTAAATTTTCTATTCCCTGATAAGCAGTGTATATCTGTAGAGAAGGAAAATAAGTATGCTACCCATAAGTGGGAATGCACAAAATTATTAACCCCCATTTTACTGACATTTGTGTAAAACACTAGATGATGAAAATGCTGAAATTAAATAAGTATGAATCATTATAAAACAAACAAAAAAAAAATACCCCAATAAGGCCATCTTCTCAAATATTGCATACTAGCTATTATTGCTAAAGGAAGTAATTTGCTGTCATTGTACATGGTGCTTTGAAAATGCCAGTCCTGGGCTTAGGGGCAGCAAAAAACAATGTCTGAAATTATTAAGAAACAAATTTGGAACGACCCCAGAAAGAATCATTACACTGCGGTGTAAATCCATGATGGATCTATCTCAGATACCAATCCCCATCTTAAATAAGATATTTAGAATGTGTGCCACAGTTTTCATGGGAGAAAAGATGAAGTGACTAAAATTTTTCATCTTGAAATAGATGACCTAAGGGAAATATGAAACAGGTCTACAAAATCATGCACAGTAAACAGAACATAAAAAAAGGTTATTCACCATTCCTCATGAAATAGGAACTAGGAGAACGGCAAAGAAATGCTCACACAGCAAGCTTAAAATGGTAAAACATACAATTCATATTTGAAATTGTAAAGGGAACTGCCACAGAATGTCATGGGGGACAAAATAAAAGCGGGTTTAAAAAAGTGCTTATGTTACTTCATGATATATTGATACCTATCAGACTTGATGGTGTAAATTCAAATTCCAGCTCTGGAAGCTACAGATTACCAGAAACCAGGGAGGTATAACACACAAAGCATCATTTCCTCCTCAATCTTGTTTCCCCAGGCATCTGCTCCCATCCACCCACTGCTGGGAGAGTGGCTACAGAGCAAACTGAACCTTTACTCTAAATCACAGCAGCCATTCTTACCTTCCTATATAATTACATCTCGACACACCCATTTAATTATTTTGTGGCAGTTTGAACAGTCTAGGGCCTGGCATGGGAAGCATTTGCAAATGAGCTCTGAAAGACGTCATTTAGCAAGGGGTGTTGCAAACAAATTTCTGCAAATATTAATCTAATACTGTTAACTTTGGGAAAAGGGAAAGTATGGATTTAATAAGCAGCACTTGGTTGCAGCTGTCATGTTTACTGCTCTGTGAATTACTTCCATTCAGATTATGTACCTCTTCATAGCATGATCTAACTTCTGGGAAAGAAAAAAAATAAAACCACAGCTGGATCTGAACAGGTTCGAGATTTAAATCAAGTTATTGCTATAACTGTGAAATACAGATTGAATTCAAGACCTTCAATTTGCATCTAGTAACCAGTTTGTAAAGTAACAGAATACTGGTTTTATGTGTAATAAATTCCATGTTGATAGATTACATGAAGAAACTGTTGCATCTCAGATGTGGTTTTTCCCCTGCAGACTAGAAAGTCTTTTGGGGACATGCTCGATTTCCCAGTTCTTCTGTACTTAACAGATCAAGTGAACTCTATTTTGAAGACTTTTTCATGAGTAATGGAGAGTGACATCTGAATTACAAATAGGTCTGCATTGTAATTGAACCACTGTGCAGACAGAAGTGGAGTTCCAAGATTTGCACACTTAAGGAAAAGAAAAGGAAGTACTTTTTTTAATCACAAACTTTATTAATCACTTGTCACACATGCAACCATTGCAGCTATTAATCACTCACATACAAGAGCACTCCTGTTGGTTTGCTAGCCCAAGTATAAATTATCATGTCAAAGATTAACCCATTTTCTTTCATTAATACTTTGTTTTATTTCCTTCCACTCCCCATTTTCTCTTGCAGTAAAGGCTTGAATTTGGACAACTGGAGTCTGAATGATTAATCATAGTGACAGAGGGCTGACCACAGGGTCAACAAACAATGAATAAAAACATAAGACACGGGTTCATTCCAGGTTATACTCATGTTTCATTGCAGAAGTGAGAGAACAGCAGGCTCTTTCCTTCAGAAATTACGAATAGTCAGAAGGCAACCTTAGCACAATGCCCGTGCTGTTACTCCCCCACTAAAAACCCAGAGCCATTTGTTATTAGAGTTGCTGTGTAGGCCACCCAGTCTGGTGGAACAACACACTTCAGCAATTTCAGAGCACAGCTAAATGCTGACGTCTCTAGGCCTTTGACTGCTGCAAACAAAGCCAGCAATCAAAGCACAGAAGCTTTCCCTGAAGTGTGATATAGGATCATAAATATAGCATGACGGCTATTAAGCTCATAAGTTGTAGTCAGAAGATCTCATAATCAAAAGTCCTCAGGATTGTGCTGATAAAAATAAAAGAACTGTGAAAGAAAACAAAATGTATGGAATTGGACATTACTGATGGAGGAACTGAGAGTCTTATGATGATTTCTAACAATTCTTAGGGGGAAAAAATTTTAATTTACATTGCAATTGTGAATGATTAGTTGAACAGTTCTTTATAATATTTACGTGAAAGCCTTTTTAAATACAGTAGCTACTGAGACCAATCAAAGGCACAACGGAGTCCAGTTCATGTAAAAAGCAAACAACAAAAATGTAATGAAACTATTCCTATAATGAAGTTTACAAGGAATTCTTCATTTTGATGATCAGGATAAAGTTATTTTTCTCAAAAGCCTAATGACAGTGGTATTTTCAACCCAGTGGAATAATTCTATCAAATGACTCAAAATCTCAGCGAGATTTCAAGGTGTGTTTTGCAATAGTAGAAGTTCAATGATACTCAATCAAAACGCTCCAAGAGATAAAATTCTGTAAAAAGCTCTTTAACAGCTTTTATAAAAAAGTGTAGTAACACCTCACTTTTTTTTTTTTTTAAATGCTAGCAGAAATTAAACGTGAAGAATCAACAGAAATGGAAAATCTTCAGGTGGAAACAGAAAGAATGGGCAAACACTCAGAAAGATGATACAGACTGCTTTGCTTTGGCTTTCAGATATAATCTACACTATGAAGGACAAAATAGCTCTTTGTGATTTAGACCAGCTGTAAGCAGGAATCCTTTCTCTGAATATTTTTTTTTCCAAAAGAATTAACTCATTTGCATATCTAGGTTTACTTTAAAAAAGTACTTCCTTAAAAAAAGTGAAGAATGTTTACTCACACAGCTATAATTTTTAAAAATT
>VWZN01019093.1:475347-616849 GCA_013396955.1 Regulus satrapa
TAACATCCTAAATATTATGTGACTGGAAGCTTCAGCGTGCAATATTTTTATGTCTTTTTTTCTTGATATCTGTGTTGCCTCAAGGTGTGGATAAAAAAAAAATATGCAAGGAGATAAACATCTCATTTTGTCAAAACCTTTTAGAAATAAACACATCGTAAATTTGGAAATCAGCTAAAATCCTTAATGCATGCTAAGCAGAATGTTGGTACAAATGTTTTTACTTTGACTTCATTTCTCTGATGCCACCCACCATCCACGTCCAACTCTGCAGTGAAGACCAGAAGTACATATCAAATCTGCCAGTTTTTGAATGCTACCCTTCTCCTGGGATGCATTTCCCAGCTCTAAATTTCAAAGCACATGAAAAATGCCAGCATTCCTCTCTTAGGACATGGAAACACAGGAGAAGAGAGCTCCCAAATAACAACTTAAGGAACCAAATCAAAGAGATGTGAATGTTCGACTGTATTTTATTCAGCACAAACCCTTTCCCCAGTCATATCAACCACAGACACCCTTGAACTGCAGTTGCATTCACCCAAGAGCAGTCTCAGCAGAGGCTGATATGCAAGGAGTCCAATGGCACAGCTCATCCTGCCTGCAATGCCGACCATCAAATAAAACTACCAGCATTCTCCATGTGCTTAAAGCAGTACATGGATTTCTCAGAATATGTGAGTTTATAAAGCTCATTCCTTTACATACTCACTGAAAATAGTAGAATTTCTTTAGGAGTTGCTGGGCATGTCAATATTTCCATTCAAAAAAAAAAAAAAAAAAAGTCCAGACAAAAAAGCAGTAATACTCAGAACTACCAATAGAAGTCAGCTATAATATAAAACTCCAACTTAAATATATGTGATTACATAACAATTCAACACACAACTGTTTTACTGTGAATATTTGTGTGACTGAACTTCATTTTAATCGTCCTAATTCTATTGTGCTTTTTTAATCACTTCATTTAGTTTTGTTTCAGAACTTCTACAATTACCAGGAGTCTTTCCAAGAAGGCAATTTTTACCAAGCAGTTAAATGCAGGACTCAGCAAAGATCTCTGTATACAATCTGTCTGATCTACCTCGTCACCTGAGAGGATAAACAGGATTTACCTTGGTCTGTAGGCATTAACTCTGTGAGCTTTAAAATCCAACCTGTTCTCAGAGTGATTGCCTGCCCTACTGCACTGCATTACACTGAGTTCCTCAGAAATGCTCAGACTCCTGATCACCCTTACAGCTCTGCAAACAGGACTTTTTCAGGGTTCTGTAAAAGGTAGGGTTTGTTTGGTTTTGTTTTGTTTTGTTTTGTTTTAATTTGGTTGGGGTTTTATCATGGATAAAACCAAAATTATTTCCCCACATTTCTTCTCAGCAAAATTGCCTTGAAAGTATTTTGCCTTGGTAAGAAATGGCTACTTTATTTCCAGATAAAAATGCTTTTATTGTCAAAGCTTTCTTTCTTTAGAAAGTTAAATTTATAATTTAAGGAGAGAAAAAGAAAAAAAAAAGGACTGGTAATTAAAACCTGCAAGTTTTAATCTAGAAAATGTTTCATCCTTCACAGAGTTTGGGGTTTCATTTTCCCAGAAAAAAAGAAAAAAAAAAAGTATATTAAACCTATCTTTTACAGTCATGGAAAATTCAAAACTTTATATTTTGGGCAAGTAGCATAGTCCTTGGAAAATTTAACCCAGTTTTAATTATTTTTTTCAATGCAATCAAAGAATTTATCCAGATTTTACTTTTACTACTTTTCTCCAAGAAATATCTACTTTAAAATTCATTCCATGAAATGCAAGGCTATGATCTGCTGCATGATTGCTCTGTGTTAATATTTAGTATATTTGATAAGTTACTGAGATGGATGTTTCTGTGAAAAGCTGCAGTTTTTATGAACACATCCAATGTGCTTTCCCTGGTTTAAAGTAGAGCTGCGTGGTGTTTCAGTGAATAAGGGATCGTTATTACTCATTTGCTTAAACTGTTTTGCACACCAGTTGATTGGTGCATTTCATAAATAGAGGGTGTAGACCCAAATGAAGAAATGGCATTCACAAGAAAATACCAGAATGCCTTCAAAAAGAAATTCTGTGTAGTTCTGAACAAGCTCCACATAAACGTACTAACTGTGGTGAGATGAAATACATCAGATGAAAAGTACATCTTCAACCCTTCAAAAGCGCTCTTAAAACTATTTTACCAAAGCATTCATTATAATGTTCCTATATTCCATTGATCTCTAGGTGATATGGAACTTCTCATTCTAGCAAGAGAGGGAACAGATAACTCTACATCAAACCACTTATGAACACTGGAGCAGTCACACAAGCTAAACAAAGAAAATTAAACCAATTTTAGTTTGTCTTCTGTGAGGTTAAAAGGTGCAAAGTATGAGCTATAAAACAAAAGCTGCTCCCAGTGGGAGCTGATACCTGCGCATCAAAATGTGTTCAAGCCTGTTCAAATTAAAAACTAGAAGACCTGGAGGTTTACCTAGAAACACTAAAATAATTTTCATGCCTTTTCTTGAAAATCAGCAGTGTTCCACTGGGAGCACCAGTCTTTGAAGACCTTCTGTCCTATATTAAGCCACAGGTGTAAGCAAAATTGAAGAGGTTGCCTCAGGAGAGGCAGAAACATTGTGTTACACAAGATGACATTAGTAATACAGACGATAGCAAAAAAACCTTAATTTATTCAGGAAATGACATTTTATTTACCGTGGGTCTGCAATTTGAAAATTTACAGAGGACACATCAATACAAATTTCTTGCTAAGAGAAGGTATAAACATCTGACATGGCTGGCTGCTGCCAACCACCCACTTTCAGTATTCACACAGGGTTCTGCAAGCAGCAGTGTGCTTGAAAGCAAGAGGGAAGCCCTCCACAATGAAATGCCCATTCATTTTTCATGTTACACTGTTCTGCCCATTCTTTCCTTCTCTCATATATCATGCTTTTAACGACTCAAGATTTTTGCCACTGCTCCATTAGTTTGGTATTATTTTCAAACTGTTGTCAACTTGTTGTTTTTTAGCAGTTGACAACCTGCCTATAAAAGTGCTGTACCTGAAGGAATATTGCTTGCCCAATTCCTACAGAGATTACATGGTAATAACTTTTCAATACTTTATGGAACTATAAGAAATTCTGTATGAAATACAATGAAAACAATAGACTTGTATTTTAATTGTTCTCCTGAATCAAGCCTGTCAGAAAATGACAAAAAATTTTCACTGAAAAATCTGGATACATCAAAATAGGCATATCATGAGATCATTTTAATTAATCATAAAAAGCTTAAAAAATGCTAAAGAGTCTTCCAATACCTTAAAAAATATTGAAGGCTCTTTTTTTTTTCTTTTTTTTTTTTTTTTTGTTTTGTTTCAATTTTTGATTGCACCATTTTTAAACTATTTTATTATAAAGTAAAATTTATAGAGGACAGAATGCTCTTTTATAAAGACCTAAAGTCTTAAAAATACAGTTTTTTTCCCCCAAGAGGTGTTTTTATCTGTTTTGTTTCTTTTTGGGTTTTTTGTGGGTTTTTTGGTGTTTTTTTTAAATAAATTTCAATATTTTAAAATATTTCTTTTCTGTCCTATACTTATCCCTTTCTTAGCCTACATAGATGAAAACAAAGTCTTGATCCTATGCAGCAAGAAAGACTCAGACATCCAGGAGCATGAGCCCAGGCTCCTCAGGGCCAAACTCCAGAACCTGATCCAAACCTTCCAAGCATCACTGCACGATGAGCAGTGCACACACCTGACTCTGCTCCTTCAAACCTTCCTGCTCTTGCCCTCTCCAGAACCCTGTTTCCTTTCTTTTCCATTCTCTTTGCCGAATGGCAAAAGGAAGTTGGTTTTTTAAACTGCACCAGAGCCCTCCGTCAGGCCTGGATAGCTGGCAGAGCACTTGCAGGGACACGGAGCAGAGGAGAGGCAGCTGTACCCCTGCCTGAGCTCTCTGCTCCACTTCTGCTATTTTAAGACCACAACTCATATCACACTCCAGCAGGGTGACCCAGCTGGGAGATTTCAAGTGACTTGCAAGGAAAAGATCATCTTTATTTTGTGCAGTTTCTTTCTGAACTACGCTGATTATGAGCCTTCTGGAAAAAGAGCTGATGGGAGTCTTTGCAATTTAGAAACTAACTAAAATAATAATAAAGCTAAAAATAATGCCTCAACTTTTTTGAGAGAGTGGGAATACATGACCTAGACTGAGAGGCTGAGGGAAGAGGGCTGGTTTAGCCAGGAAAAGAGAAGGTTTTGGGGGCACTGGAGAGCCATCTGCCAGCTCCCATGGGGAGGTCTCAGTGGAGCCCGAGCCAGGCTCTGTACAGAGCTGCACCATGAGACAATGGCTAGAACATGAATCAGGGGAGATTCCAGCAGGGCACAGTAACAGTGCTCACTGGAGCAGCTTTAATGCAAGGCTCTGAAATCCCTGTCCCTGAAGGTATTGTCAGCTTGACAAAGTCCCAAGCAAGCTGGTCTGAATTCAGCACTAACTTTGCTTTGAGCAGAACATGGGACTAGAGGCCCCATGAGGACTTTCCAGCCTGGGGGAATCCATGGTTCTGTCAGTTCTGGTATAATAGGAAACAACTGAACTTCTCCACACCTCAGATAAACAAAACATGAAGAATTTTTGGTTTGCTTCTTAACTTATCAAAAATGCAGTCGCTTCGTCCCAATCAAGAAGCAGCTAACATGACAGAGACTTAAAAAATTTCTACAGATATTTTGAAATGTCTTGAATTCTGAAGGAGGCAAGGCTTAAGACCAGATTTGGATGGAGCAGCTTGCCTGGCTGTTAACAGAACCTACCCCTTAGTTTTGAGCATCTTGGATTTCGTTTTTCCTTAAGAAGTAATTCTTCACCCATCTAATTGTATGAAAAAAACTTGGGAAAGTAAAACTAATGGAATGACCTCTGCTGACTCCCACTTGTGGTTGGAGCCCTAATGAAGGGAACAGTACACAGAAACACACTATTCCCTTCTCTCCCTCTTTGAGCTCTGTTCATTTCTGGGAAGAAACCACTTTATTGTCATGCCTACACACATTGTAAAATATGGTTCCAAAGATCTTACAAGCCCAACATAAGGAAGTCAACTGCTCTTACACTGCAGGAAACTAACAGACATCCTACATTATAATGTGAAAAGAGAGCAGGTTTCAGCTTCAAATGAAAGGAATCAATCCCATGACTGCTGGTGAGGTGTGCATGTCTGCAGGCACGACTATGCTATTCTTGTCTCTAAACAATAGCTAAAGAAATACAACTAAGTGTTGTGCTAAAGTCACAGTTTCTGCTACTTCATCAGAGAGTGCTCTTTTAGTGAACATCTTCTGTTCTTCAGAGCCACAGAATATAACCATATGACCCTGTCCTAGACTGAAGTGAAAGATACAGAAAAATGATTTGTGTTACAATATTATTTTTTTTCTACGAACAAATCCTCTGTGAAAAAAGTTATTCTACAGCAGGAGAATCGAGAAGAAGAAGACAAGAAAATACAGAAATGTATGAAGAAAACTAGGCGGTGCTTCTCTTAAAAATAACCAATAAGTAATTTGCTTTAAGAAAAAAGAAACAAAAAGCAGTGTTGCTCAAAACTCTGTGCTAGAGGACTCTACTAGCAGGAAACCTGCTGGAGGTGAGAACTGACTGGTAGATGTGACTGCAAGTTTAAGCACTTTAATGCAGGGTTGTCAGAGGTGGAAAAGAAAGTATTATGTCACAGTTTTCAGATGTCCAAATTTAGACAGTTTCTACAGCTGTCAGTTATCACCCTGTTTTTTGATACAGCATGCTGGATTCTGGGTTCTCAAATGTATCTCTACCAGTTTTACATAAATGCTTTTAAAACAGAAGTTATCAGTGCATGAAGGACAGTGAATCCCACTGACTTCTAGTTACCTGGAAGTACAAGGCTGGGTAAGAATATATTTTGAACTTTCTCAAAATTCAGGAAGCGAGGGAGGAAGATATAAGAGCAGTAGATTTGTGCTCTGAAAGAAACCCTCTGAGTCCCCTGGAGCAGGGAATTCACCTCTTGTAAATGCACTGCCCAACTCTCCTGGATAAGAGCACAGTCTCTGATGTCACTGTTAATGTAAGGCAAGCATTCAGACAGCTGTGCTAACAAGCACATTAAAAAATAATTTCCCAGACTTCTCACTGAAACGTGCAAGTCCCAAGGAGTAAAAATGATGCCATTTGTAATGCAGACCAGTAATTACAACTCCAGTGCTTTACCACTCTAATAAATCCAAAGTGCTAAGCAGTGCTAATCTGGACTTACTCATTCAATTTCTCCCTTCACCCCAATCCACTGCAAACAAGTCTGAGATCAATACTAACAAAACTGTCTTTGTGGTATCAGGTTCAGTTCTGTGGACGTACTATTATATCTTCATTTTCCTGGACATAAAATCCAACATAATTAGACATACTCTGGAGAAATAGTTTCATTTACTCCCTTACTATTATTAGCATTGAGATCATGGAGGGGAGAAAAGGAATAGTAACCTGCATAGCAGTGCAGCAAAAAATTTACCATGACTGCCTTCTAGCAATGTCATTTATTATTGTTTGTTGAGACAGCTCAAACCAGTTCATACCAGTTAAGACACTTCAGCCATCCTAAAAATTATATTCTTTCAGAGTTTTCACTAGAAAAAACAAACAAACAAACAAACCAGCAAAACACCAAAAATCAAAATCTCTTTCAATTCAATAATTACTATGTTCATTTTCCATACTGTGACAACATAACTGTGCATTCTTTCATGGAAATCATTTTAGTAAGCATTTATTATATAACACAAATCAGTAACCCTATTTTCATTAATAAATCAAAAATAAAACAAAAATTGGTAATACAAACTCCACCAGTTGATATTATCCTTTAATTTTCCTGTTCTTATCATTGTAAATAACATGACTCACATTTTCTGAATGCTTTGTATTAGATCAGAGCATTTGAAATAATCCATTTGGAAAGCAGTAGCAAAAAGATTTTGATTTATGTCAGAGTGGCTGCCCATTTTTCAGAAAAAAATGATAGAACTCTTTTAGTAAACCTAATAAAAGACTATTATGAATGACTGCTAGAACAAAAAGCTTGTTTTTCATGTTACAGTCAAAAGGCATTATTAATCTGACAGTAAAAGATTTGAGTTCCTATTTTTCTCCTATTATTTCTGACCCCCAGAAGAAGTGCCCCTTCATGGGGACAGCTGAAAAGCCTGAAGGCAAATCCATCTTTCTTCAGAGGCCAAAGCAAAGTTTGGCCATCTTCACAACATAACTCTAAAAAATATCAGAGGAGCCCACTGGACTAAAACAGGTAATACCACCAAGAATTTACTCTTGATGAATTCTGGTATGGTTTGTGTACATGCAACCTGCAATAGACCAGGCAGGTTCTTGGCCTGTATCAGTCTTTCAATTTTATGGAAAGAAGAAATTTCCAGCACAGGTATAGGCTCAGAGAGAGAGGGGGAGAGAGGGAGTGAGGTTAGAGATGTAAATAGCTTGCCTTTCTCAATCACCTCCTGTGAATTCCCTAGTGACTTACAAGGCTCCCCCAGGCCAACAGAGCAGAGAATTGCATGTTCTTGCTTCATTTTTTCTATTAAATGCAAATAAAACTATTGAACTCCCTTCGTATAAAGAAAGCTAAGTGTGTAAATATTTGAAGGAACATGGATACAGAACTCTCATGGTTACCAGTAAAATAGACTTTAAAATACATCACACTGTACCAGTTGGGACAATACCAAGTGTGAGAATGATCTTAGAAGAAAATGGACATTAAAGGAAAGGCTGTATAAAATCAGGCCTTGCTCTGCTCAATTAACAGCTGGCTTGTCACTTCTGTGTACAGCTGAGTGGTTGGTGAGTTCCTAAGTGAAAACCATCCTGAGAGTGAGGGCTCATTAAAAACAAGCTATTCCTGGGTGAAAAACAACTTCACCTGCATTAAACAAGAAATCTGTTTCATGGGAGTCAGTGAACAAAATACGTAAACTAAGCAAAAATACAAAGATTTGATAGACAAATAAACTGCCTTTAACAAATCAGTAGGGTGATTGTCAAGAAAACTATTGACCAATTGGAGCTATACATGAGGCCTGCAAAAACTGTATAAAAGTAAGATGTGTGAATAAAGAATGGACATTTCCTTGGTTCATATTGAACCGTGAATGTCTAGCTCCTTGTCTTCTCAAACAAATCTACCATTGTGAGCAGATTTCAAGTGGAAAATTCCACAGGACTGAGGCGGAACCCTGTGACCATGTGAAGGGAAAATAAAGCTAAATGCTAAGCATAGCCCCATAGCCTCAGCAGAATCCCTGACTGCCCAAAGCTGGACAAGATAAGATATGAGCAGCAGGTTAGAGGGAAGCTGATGGGCTGTGGTCACCATGCTGGCCTTATCCACACTCACACCTGGCACACTTTGGCTCTCGGCCCCCTGAGTTCTGCACAGCAGGGTAAGGTCTGAGACCTGCCCAGTCATTAACACCAACCAATTTCAGAAGCATTCCTTGGGTGCTTTATTGTACCAAAGTCAACAGACCTTGGAGTGCCTCAGGACTAGAGGACTTTGAGCAGCAAAGACAGATGCAAACCCCCATTTTCCTAACAGCTGCCCTCATTTAATAAAACTGCAGTGTTTTGTCACTGGAAAGAACTCTGGCAATGATCAAGCAACTTTTTCAGGCCTAAATTAGAATTAATGTCATGCTCAACCTTCCCCTTACATTTTGAAATAATCTAAATTTACCTAAATATACAGGTGTTAGATGTTGTGACCTAAATCATCTGTACCATCTTACCTCTCAAAAGACAATGACAGTTTTCAGAGTGAGTACACACTTGGAGGAACTCAGTCTATCAATTACTGCTATTTAAAAGCATCAATTAACATAAGAAGAATAATTTTGATATTAGGCGCTAGAGTGGTGGGGTTTTTTTTCCCCTGAAAACAGAGAACTGCTACCAGCAACTTTTTGTCTTTAGTTTGTCTAAGCAAATAAACTCAGAATCAAGTAAATTCATGATTTGCATGATAGTGGACTAAGAAAAAAAAAAATTTTAAAATCACTCCCACAGGATTAAGTAGAGCTTCAAGTTGACCAAGGTTGCTTACCTTTGAAAAGAAATTATTTTCTAGAAGAGTCAATCTCAAAGACTTTTAACAAGCAACTTGCTTTTAACTTAATGAAAGCAGGGTTTACATTTTATTGGATTTGTGTTTGCTGTCTAATGTGGTAACAATGAAGCATAGCTAACCATTTAAATGAAATTAAATAGAAGGCATCTTTGATTTACAAAAATTCAACCCAACTGAAATTTTACTTTGAGGCAGAGGTATGATGTGGAGTGGATGTCCTCAGAAAGCCTCTTTAAAAGTTTCATATTAGGATGGTTTTTGTTAACTGTAAACTTCTACTTTTCAGCTTCTGGCTTATTCTTTTTTGAATGTATGACATAAAAATCACTGTGAGCGACAGCATTTCCCTACTGCCAGAATTCTTACAAATGTTTGGAACACTAGAAATACTTCTGCTGAAAACAGCAAATGCCAAGTGTCAGTGGTACTACAAAGTACATCATATCATCATATCATCTTCCCATGATATTAGAAATCTACACATATTTACCTCTGCTTGCTAATATGCATCCACATGAATTAAAAATCTGTACTAATTATAGCCTAAACCAATCATTTAATGGTTGACAAAATTCCAGTTTCTAAACGTTTTTGGTTTTTTTTCCCATCTATTTGTAAACTTGAAGTCACATTACAGGACCTTCCTTCTTCACTTGAACATTCTGCAGGTGACAGTACAAATACAGAATATTCCACCTATTTTTCTCAGCAGTCATCATGCACTGCTATGTATCCAATGCTAAAACAAGCATTTTAGAGGAGCACTGTAGTCATAAACTGGACCTTTCCCCCCATTTTAAAACAATTTAAACATTTACTTGGAAAATTCAACCAAATCAACTTGCACACAATTCACCCAGTAGCTCTAATGTCACTGAAGCAACCTTCTCCTACATAAAATATTTTTTTAGTTTATATAACCCATACTTAGGGTATTAAAATTCCTCTTGAAAACTAAGTTGAGTAAACCAGCAGACAATTTACTTCTGTAAACACAGCCTGCATTACACACAGGCATTGCACATGGTCTCACATTCACACGGAGACTGCTGACCTGCCTGAAGCAGGGAGGCTCAGGGCATTTGATTTTGTTAGGACACTGCAGGGTGATGACAGCAGGAAAGTGATAAAGAGTCTTTAACTTGAAGGTGAACAAGTAAATAGCCCAATAATGATTCCATATTTATTTAACAGCATAGGTACTTTTACTAGCCAGACACTGTCTTCAGCGAAACCCTTAGAGGGTTTCTAAACCTTCCTCAATTCATCAGTCTTTATCATCCTAACAAAACCATATTTGATTCATCTCAGATGTTAACCAGGCCAAATCTGATTCATTCACAAACAGCTGGTGCTTCCATGCTTTTCCATTTTCTTTCAATGATCATATGTCCTGGTGGGAATAAAGTCTTAGCCAGGTTTCTGGAATAAGTAAAATCTTTCTCTCGCACATGCATATTCAAAATTTGTCTTTCTGTGTGAAAATAGTACTTGGATTCATGCACATCAATTTTTTCAGGCTCAGACTCTGAACTGAGCTATTTTCTACAATTTATGTTAATGGTCTGTAGATGCTGGCAAAGCTTCATTGCTGTCCAACCCATCTCCAATCTCATCCTAGTAAAAATCCAAACAATGCACTCAGTCCAGTTGCCATAAGGATGGAACAAGGAATCAGAAAATGGAAACAGACTCCTTAACCTGGGGTAGGAAAACTACCATCCTCTGTTATATCTGCGCAACATATTGACCAAGGATAAGCAAAAGCCTTTATATTAGAAAATAACATAAATAATAAAAGTGATCTCTACATCTGCTTTCAGTTTAGAATTATCATAATTATGGAATCTAGAAGAGCAGAAAAACCTTTTGTTTGAGGAAGCCATGACTTGTTCTGCAATAGAACAGTAAAAAGCCATTACAGCCAGCCAGAGTCTACCTTCCCCAGTGCTGTAATTGAGTGCTAACATCCTTAATCCAAGTCTGCAAGGCAAATGGTCCTTAGCCATCAATGTGATTTGGAATGATGGATTTTTAAACATCCACCATGGTGAGAAACTAAGGCTTCAATCTATATTAACAAGTCATTTGGTGCAATCAATTGTTGCAGCAGCTAGTAGCTGAGGTTCCTGTATGTGCATGGCATGCATTTCCCATGTCTTAGTCTGGGATGCATTCAGCCTTGTATCCGGCTACCATCCCTAAATAAACATCTGAGAAGTACACATGGGGTCAGTTATTTGGTTAGACATTTCTTTTATGGGCTGGGATGCATTTTGTGCCCCCATGGAAAGAATTTTCAGAATTTGTTTCCTTTGAAAAAAATCTGCTTTACTCTTCTAAATGCTTTCTGGATGTGGAGCAGCGAGTGGAGTAAAGACGGCACAAGTAAGAGCAGTCAGGGCAAAACCTGCTGTTGTTCTGAACTAACACAGATAAAGACAAAGATAACTTCTATCCAAGTTCTCTGCCAAGTAAATAGCAGCTAAAAATAGGCAGGAAATATATGTGGATTTGTCAGTAAGAAAAAAAGAGAAGGTGGCAAAGGAAGATCTACCATAGGGACACAGTCTCAACAAAGGTACAGGGAGAAGGGAGAGCAATGAGAGGGAGCAGAGCACAGCAGAGGTCCAACACCTGGCTATGAAATGGGCTGCTCTTTTAACAGCTGCTTCCACACTGAACTGCACTGAAGTAACTCCAGATGTATCATGGAAGTTAACTTACTGCATTAAATATAACTGTATGAAACCACAATTCTCTAAAGTGCATTTTTGAAAATACCTTTTGAAAATAAATTTCCAGAACATTGTCTCTTAAATGGATGAGTTATTTAAAAAAACAAAAAACCAAAAAAACACCAAAAAAACCCTGAAGAAAATATTTGCTGTAGTATCAGCCAAATCACTGTTGATCTAAAGACTTTATTTGTAAATTTAAGGTTGAAAATCACAACTTGAAAATTATTTGACATCCTTTGAAAGGAGTGTTGCTCCTAATTCCATTAATCTGTATTCATGCTTATGAACATAAATCATGACTAGGAGAAGAAGCACTAGTTCAGAAGGTAATACTTTTTTCATCCCTGATGAACCAATGAGCTTTAATAGGCTACAATCAATTTAAATGTTACTCTATATCTACAGCCACGTATCTGTCTTCACTTTTTTCTTTTTTCCTTTTCGAACTAACTAAATCATGTGGATGAATGCATTTTTAATATGTCTAAGGACAAATTAACATAAGGGTTTTAAGACCTGTGACAGTGATCCCACATAAGAAAATTGAGAAGATACAAAACATACTGGCTCAAAAGTGAGTTTCATTACTTGACAAGAAATCTCCAAAAGCAAATCCTCCCTCAGTTGCTTTCCAACACGATACAGCATTTGCCAATTCCAACCTCATCAGCATTGTACCCAGCAAACTCCATCATTGTATCAAACAGCTGTGCTGCAGTTCTCCCGTGACTCTATTTCCATGTATTATAAAAACAGGTATGCAAATAGGGAACTGGTCTTCGAAATACCCTTGGAGTTTCTGATCAGCTTCTAGGTATTATTATACAGATGGTATCTCACTAAGCTGGTGGTAGTGAAGAGGAACAATTCAAATGCACAAGTTTGCAGGCAGGGTACCTGTGAGTGCACGACTCTGCTGGCTGGTTTCCTGCAGAACAGCGTGGTGCAGTGTTCTGACACTGCACAGCAGCGAGGCAGAGAGAAACAGCAAACTCACAACAAATGCAAGGGCTGGAGCAGAAAATATTGCTATAAATTCTGAATATCATTAGGCATGAGATGCACAAAAATCTTGGCTCAGAAAGGGATAGAGATAGTGGCATTTAGAAATTTTAGATGCAATAATGATGCTGCGCTCCTTTAAATTTAATTCCTTTATGTCTCAAAGGCTGACAACTCTGGAGATTTTTCTTTTTTTCTCCTTTTGCTGGTAGTGCTTACAATTGTTACCAGGCTTTGTACATTGGAATAAATTAAAAAACTACAGTAGGTCAATGCACCCCGATGGAAAAATGATAAATTTATGCTCCAATCCCTAACAATAGACAGGGATCCCTGTCCTCCAGGCAATGACAAACTTCCCTCAGAAAAAACAGTACTATATTTCACACCTGTTCAGTCCAGCCTGAGAATTTCTCTCTATTTTCATATGCCCTGCTCATAAGGAACAGCTGCCAGGATGTCGTTTGCATGAGGTTAATGGATCAGACTTTGACTTTACATTTTTGTGTCCAAGAGTAAGTAAATAAAGCAGCAGGTCATTGAGCTTTCAAAGATGGCAACCAAATATGGCACTACCAGTGCTCGCTCAAAATCACATTTCGTTTTTGCTCATGTTTTGCTATACCAGCTTGTATAAAGTGACCAAATCAACATCTTTCATGCCCATCCATCTGTATCCATTTCCAAAGGCTTTTAAGGTGAAAAACCATGACAGAGCTTCTTGTTATGATCAGTCATGACACTTTTTCAAGAAAGAGTTCTGTGATCATTTAAAATGTTTTTCAGAGGTTTTACTGTATAGCAATGACTATAACTCACTTGTTTGCAAATGCCTTCTCTGTTGCTAATCAGTTTAGTCATTAACCTTACTAATTTCAAGTGTTGTCATCATGAATTCCAAATATTTGAGCAAGCAGTATAACAGTGCTGCAAGATCATGCTGCACTGTGCACTCTACATACAACGACCCCATATGGACTGGATTCTTACTATTATTTTATTTGCAACATTCCACTGTTACGTTATTCAACTTCATGTTTTATTTTGATAATTGGCAGTGCAAAAGCTGAAGGGCAAATCTGATTTCAGCACAGAGCAGAAATAGCAGTGTTGTAATTACACTAGACATTAGGCATATTTATGTTTAGTGGTGGTAGTTCAGACTAAGATCACTTCTGTCCTTTGGAATGACCCACAGAACAGAATTCAGAGTTCATGTGCAAGATGAAATTATGTTTATTTTATACTATTATTTCAAAATATAATAAATTAATAGTGCACTAAGTTAATGCATCCTGACAGTCATTTGGGCACATCTATAGCATGTTCTGTTCCCTCCAGTTCCCACAGGGCTTTGTGTCTCTACAGAAAAAAATCTGTACAAATTCCTGTACCTCCCTCTTCTGCTCTAAGGTCGCACTGGCAGGGCACTGCTTCCCCTTGCTCAGTAGGTGGTATTCTTGGCAGTAACAATTACAAATTGAACACCATGTTTATTTTAGTCAGATAAGAAGGTAGATGCCACTGCTCTGAGCAGATGTAAGATTGCTGGCCCTATCTTCTCCATCCCAGCTACCAATCCTGGCCTGGACATCCATGGCAGCCTGTCCTTTTTTGATGTGCTCAGAAAGCATTCTAGCTGAAAAACAGTATCATGGCAATGAAAATTTAATACCAGCCTACACTTGAAAGCAGCCAAGGCAAACGCCTTAGGAGGCTGACGGGGCCTTGTGGCTTCAGGAGCCAGGGACACATTTTCCTCTGGGTGCTCCTGCAGAGGCACTGAGGGGCTGGGTTTAACACCACAAGCTGTCCATGGCTCCACTGCACCCCTGATTTCGCTTTCCCAAGCTTGCCTTGCAGCTCTGTTTTTTGAGAGGAATGAGGAGGCTGCTGTGGCCAGGACTGTGTCCCTCCCTGAGGAGCTGAGCCCCCCGGCACCGTGCCCAGGGTGCCCCTGCAGCACAGACCCACACAGCTCTGGGAGCTGCAGGGAGAGACAAACGCAGTGTAAAGGCAGCAGAAAGCCATCATGGACATAAGAGTTTAGTGGAAAAACATCCCATGAAGTTCCTTTCCCTATTTCTTTCTTTGACCCAATAAAAATTACCCAGGCAGCTCCAGGGTAGGCCAAGAAAATGAATTCCCTGAAATTGGTAAATGTAAGGCAGGGACTCCAATTATGTCTTTTTTTCACTGCTAAAGAAGCTGGCAGGTCTTGAGAGGAACAACTTCTAGAACTGCCAGAAGTCCTCCTTTCTCATAGGGAATTTGAGAGTAAAATTCTGAAGTTTCCTGTAAGATAATTATTTAGAATTTGGTGCTAAGAGGAGCAGGCTGTCCCAGCTGCCATAAAAGATTGATTGATATAACATATTTTTGGTATAACACCCTAAATTCTGCCCTCAGTTTTCCTCAATTATGAAAAATGTGCAACTTTGTAGAGTTTTACCTTCTTATTAAAAAAAAAAAAATTAAAAAAGAAAGATTCAATTGGTTGCAATTCCTTACTTTGCATCAAACCTAGAGAGTACCTTTTATTTTGAAAAACATTTTAAAGACTGAATTAGAAAATGCTTTGTATCAGAAGAGTCTCACTTACAAGGCTTGCCTAAGTTTATAACTTGGCAAGTAACATATATATTTTGCTGTTCATTGGGGAAATGTGTCCCCTGAGAATGGGGACATTTCCATTGCTTAGTCCCAACACTCCTTCCTGAACTCTCTTGCTTGGAAAGGCATTACAGTGGGAAGCTTGGGAGAGACTGAAAAAGGGAAAATCTCTCCAGAATTGTAATTAGAACAAGAAATTACCTGTCCATTTCATGTAGGTCTGACCTACTGAACTGTACGTTAAAGAGCTGTCCATTTGAAGAACCTGTATGTGCTGAAAATTCAGTGCAAGATGATTCCCTCGCTTTGGTCCCATATATTTTTCCCTCTCCCAGCATGAATAATATGAAGGCAGAAAAAAAGACCTATTCCCTGCCTGCTGCCTGACTTCACCTGTGATGAAAGAGCACACAGAAGTGTACTGTGCCAGGAAAATTCGTACTCTACCCATTATCAAGACCTACAGCCTGGAGAAAGCACAATTCCTTTGCTTTCTAGTGCTAAGTGTACTCATGACAAGCAGAACTCCCCAGAAACTGGGCATAGACATAATCCACAACAATCTGAAAGCTAATTTGACAGGGTCATCAAGTTTTCTAGAACAGAAAATCCAAACAAAACTAGTACTAAGGCACACATCAAATCACAGTGTTAAAGGAGACACAATGGGAGGCTGATATGCCTCAGATTGTTTCTTATTTCATTGAGTTTATTCTTTCTCAGGTTTACATAATCAAGCCAACTCACTTTATATGAATTCATTAATGACAAAGGTGACCAATAAATTTGTCTTGATCAGCTACTGATTTTATTTCTTTCTGTTAACACTATTGTTTGGGTAAAACAAACCAACAAAAGACCTCTACATGTGATCAAATGTTTCTGTGTGAGCTAAGCAATAGCATAGATTAGGACAAACTAAAGACAGGAATTGATCACCTTTAGCAGCTTTAGCCAGTTAACAAAAGACAGAATGCCTTCAGCTGTGATCTGCTTATTCATGGTTACAAGAACCACCTGTAATACCCATGTGTTCACGAAAACACACAGAAAAAGAAAATTCAAGGAGCCATTGTGTAAAGTCTGTCTGTCCTGATATTGTTGAAAATCCATAAAACTCAATTGTGAAGCGACCAACGCTAATTATCTTCCTTCCCCCTCCACCAAAAAAAAAAAAAAAAAGGATTTATTGCTGGCAAAGATGCCAAATTGACAAGCAATCACTCTCCTGGCAGCCAGAGCACAAACAGGTGGATGTAGCTGGAACACACTTGCCCAGTGACAGCTCAGAGTGAACCTGGCACCACACCAGTTATAAGGGTTGGCAAATCATAGAAGTAAAAACCAGCATCTTAAGTCTCTTGACTCTGATCAAATAAGCCAGTGGGATGAGAAAGGGTAGCAAAGTAAAATATGTTGCAATCCTTCAGAATGATGCCAGTGCTAAAATAATCAGTTATCCTTCCTAAGGCAAGTCAGGAAGGGGGCAATCAGCTCTCTCCAGCATCCATGCAATGTTCCTGTCAATAAGACCCTCTGTCTGAAAACACCCTCTTTCTTTATGGCCTCAGGAAAACACCAATACAAATGAATCCACAGAGATTTTATCAAACCAAGACAGGATTTTTTTGGGCATCTCCCTGGTTGTTAGTTTTAAATATCAACTGTCTATACTTGGTGCTGAACACAACTCACCCAAGATGAAACTCTTCCTTTAATTCTAATCTAGACATGGTGCTCTCAGAATGTGATTCACCTAGAAATCATATGCTGTGCAAGGATATACAAATCTACCTCTGGAAAAGGATTTATTACATTCAATAAAATAATTACCAACTAGGTAGTTATTTAAATGCCTTAGGGAGAAAAAAGAGGAGTCAAAATAGTTTTATAATGACTTGGAAAAGAGAAGCTGGTCAAAATTTTCCTTTCCTGTTTACCTTCAAGGCATGCTGCGAGGTAGATCTGTTTGGTGTGGCTGCAGCACAGGTTGCTTTGAGATAATGAATCAGCTGAGGATGTTTAAGTCCTGATAGATGTTTCAGTTAATATCTATCTGGGCACTCTGTCTCCTGGACAAGTGCCTAAATGTCAAGTTCCATGCAGTTAAACTTTTGATAATTTATGTTAGCTAAAAACGTATAACTAGCACATAATTTGCAAAGTGACTTTTAAGAGGCACTTTAAAAATTATTTTTATACTATACTTCCCTCTCTGGTCTTTTTTTTAAAGCAGAGGTTGGATTTATTACATAGGCACAACTAAAGGGCCACACCCAGGCCCCATGTGCAGTTGTAACAAGGTCTCAGCAGATGTGAATTGCTGAGCAGGGCAGAGATTGGTAAAATCTCGGAAAACATGGAGGCAGCACAGTAAATAGAAGAATGAGCACAAGATATGCACAAATGCCCCAAAACTGTGAACACCATGGGTAAGGTCAGATGCTGTTACACACTCAAGGGGTTGACTGAAGGAGCAGCCTGATCTTGTACAGGAGTCTAAGCACAGGAAGAGTTTAAAATACTAAAATTATGTGGAAGGTGGAAAAGCACATTTGTACCTCTCAAGTATGAATGGCTATCAGCAAAATTCTTTGCTATATTTGCCCCATCTGCTGCTGAAACACTGACGAGGTGCTGCAGAAACAGGCTCCTGCACAATCCCTGAACTCCAGACACTATGAGTTTAGATCTGTTACCAAGTCTTCCAGACCCCAAGAGCAGCACAGCTGCTTTCTCTTTCCCAATATACAATTTACTGAGAGATCAGCTCTGTGTGTGTGTGTGTGCATATACAGAATTTTGTTTATATGTAAATGCCTGAAAAAATTTGGAACTACAACTAGTGACATGCAGAACCCTGATGAAAAAGTAGCTGCTTCTAAAAAGCGGGTTTTGATGAATTTTGTATGATCTCTTTAAAGATTCTCTAATGTATATTTCAAAAGATGTTTCAATACTGTAAGTTTTAGATCAGCTCGTAACTGATAATTTAGATTTTTCCAAGACTATTCTCCAGCGGTATCTATTTTCCAGACTGAGATTTAAATGTATAGTAGTTCTGAACTAAATCACAGGCTGAATATTAGATTACAGCATATAAAACATCACAAAATCCTTTGTTTTCACTAAATTAAAACCTCAGCTAAGGCAAACTTACTACAAGTATCTGGGAATACCAGAATTAGAGGCCTTTTGTGCTTAGCAGTTTTCTTTTATGGCTTATTTCTAGTGCCTCTGAATAAAGAATGACCAAACATTTCCAATAACTTCAGCTCCTGAGATAGGCACAAACTACAAAGAAGTACATTATTTTTAAATAAGATTATTTCTTATTAAAAAAATCCCAGACAATAAATAACCACAAAATGTGGCTACTGTATGGGTGTGTCGACTTTAACCTCAAAATAGTTACTGGATATTTTAGATGATTTAATATTGTTAGGTAAGCTCTAGACATCTTACTGATGTTAAACCGGTGCTCACAGTCCAGGATTTCCCTTCCTGATCCCCCAGGGCTGTGATTCCCTGTTGTTCCACAAGCTGGAGCCAACTCACCTCACCCCTACATGAAAAGGGCAATTTCCTGCTGAGGCTGGCTCAGCTGCCTGCACAGTTACAGGTTCTGCTTGTTCCCCTTGCTGGGGACATGGCCCCTCTTGAGAGGCTCTCGGAGGAATCCAGGTGGTATTCCAGGATAAAAGCACAGCTTTGCCTCTGCCTGCCCACACCGGGGCATGGCCACAGTGTGATGCTCGCTGCACAAAGCTCAGGTTCTGATTTCCACAAGTCCTCAGTTCTCACTCAGACACCAAAACAAATCGTTTCAGAGGGAGCTGAACTCTCTGGAAAATGGCAGCAAATGACAAAACCTTCCTGGGCATGTTAAAAGCTGTTGCACCACCTCTCTAACTGAGAGTGAGAGGGAGGTTAGCAGTGCCACTGCCTTTAATCCAAGCCTTGTTTCTCCATCTTCCAATATGACAACAAACTGAACAAATAGGAACAAAAAGTTCTGGCCAATGTAAAAAAAGTAAATAGTTTTACATTCTCCTAGGCCCATGTTTATTCACATAACACTTTATTTCACTGGGCCCAAAGCCTTTTTTCTCCAAAAGGCTGAAATGTGTGAGCAGCAAAAATGACTCAGAGTGGGAGAGAAAGGCACCAGGATGAACCTTTCCCAATGTGTGTCTGCAGCAGAGAACAGACCTGCAGCAGAGCCCTGGGCTGTGGCACCCACACCTACTGCTGAGTCCATCCACATCAGATCTATTAGCTCCCTTGGCTGGATCACGGGATGAGAGCAGAATATCCAATGGAGAGCTGCAGTGCAGACTGAAAGCTCCCGTCCAAAAGGATAGGGCTGCTCTAGAGCAGAATCAGTGTTAGTCTCTCAGCTTCCTAAGAATCATGTCAGTCACTGCAATTATATATCTAAAAAATAAGTGGTAAGTCTATTTTCTCTGCCCTTTAACAAGCTGATGCTGAGAATTTGTCAACTATTTTAATTCATGCTTTAATGTGCATAAAATCAAGACTGTGAGTAAATCATACATGAATGCAGAAATGTGTTTGTAAACCTCAGTTCCCCTGCCATGATAATTGCTTAATGTCTGGCATTAATGATGTTTTTTCTAATGCCAGATAACTGACATTTAAACACATTTAAACATTAATGTGCAGGTATTCACGCAGAGACAGGGGGTGATTTAAAATAATAAATTTAAATTTTAAAGTTTTAAAGAGAAATATTTGCTGTCCCCCTGCAAAGAACAATCTGACTTAATCAAAGTTATACATGCAATACATTTTCATACTATGTTTTTTATAGCTATAGCATATGTATATTCAAAAGGTGAATAATTTTCCATTTAACATTGCAAATTTAATCTGCCCATAGCAGAGCACCTTTAAAACTCTTGTAGAAAATCCAATACAGTTCATTTTAAATTACATTTGTTTAGTTTGCCTTCTTAGCTTGTAGGACATGAGTTAGAAAATACTTGCTCTTTCAAGATACAAATGTGTAAAATCAAAAATAAAATGCTGTACCTGCTTATATTGGACCTTCCTTAATGCATTTTATTAACCCCTGATCCACTTATGCCAGCATTAAAAAATCATTCTCAAACTTTCCTTGTAACTAATAATCAATCTTTTCAGTACAAAAGACAAGCTATATTCTCATGTGGTGCCTCAGTCTGACTGTCTGCTGGGTAGCAATGCATTGCTTTGGAGGTAGCATTAATAAAGACCAAAGGGATGGGGATGGGACATTTCAAAGGGCTCAGAACAAAGACATCCTTGGCTGGGGCTCCCTGACAAAGGAAAATTGTGAACTTCACAATTAGTCTCACAAAAACCATAGTCACAAGGAGAATTTAATTTAATCTCGTGCTCTGTAGGCCCGTTTATTGCAGCAGACACCATGGCTCATATCACAGGTGTTACATGCAACAAATGTAGGGGATAAGAAAAAGAAAAGATTAATCAATGATATTGTACTTTACTAAAAAAGAAACAAAAAAAAAAAAAACAAATAAGGTGAGTCGGTGTAGTTTTCTTCTGGATTTACCCTCCTATTTCAAGCAATCAGAAACATTTATGTAAAAATATAAAATGAAGTTGTAATAGTTTAAATCTTTTGACATAATTATAGGGCAAAATTGCTAAGGGATTAGTACTGGTCTCCATGAGAGCAACAGAAAAATCCCTAAAATGAAACAACAGAATGATCAAGCATAGATGGAATCAACAAGCATTTTTATCTTTATTTGCTTTAGACATGGACTTGGCTTTTAGTGAGCAATATTTCAAAGAAAAGCCTCTAATGTTTCTGAAATAGTCTGGAGACTTGATTTGCCACAGAGCTAGAAGAAATTCCTCATCAGAGCGAGGGACCTGGCACAGGCCAGGGCAGAGAGCCCCACAGCTCTGTCTCCCAGCAGCAAGGAGGAGCCAGCCATCAGAGCCACTGCACGCTGCTTTCAGCTAATTCTCCTGCAAGATAAGCTACTCTTAAGGCTCAAAGCATTTATTTTTATTTCTTGTGAAACCATGATACCCAATTGTTACTGCTCTGGGAGCGACTCATTTAAATTTCTTAATTATTGCAAGCAACTTTGTCAATAAAATAACATTTTGAAGAGATTAACTTTTCTTTTTTAGACAATAAAAGCTTTTGTGTCATCTAGGAACTCCTTAAAGGGTTTAATCTGATTTGCATTACTAAAATGCCAGAACAACTCAATATTCACAGACAAAAATAAAATGTTTAAATAATGTGATGATTGTGACACTGACTCAAATTCCACAGTTGCTTTTGAAACTACAATAGCAAGACTTGTGCATTTGGTGAAGTGTCTAGTAGACTTTTTGTTTTACTCACTGCACACACAAACTGCTCAGTGAAAAGCAATAAATTTATATTTGACTGTGGTAGTTTCTTTTTCACACTGATAAGCTACGAAACATTATTTCTTCTAAAGTACTTTAATAACAAATAAAAATGGGAAATCTAATGTCTTTAATACTACCATCATGTTTTCTAACTGTATTTCTTCAGATATTCAAGAAAGATAAATGTCACACGGCTGCTACAGAGACAGCTTTATTTTAATTAACAAAGATAGAACTTTTCTGTTTTCAGAAAACAGAATTATGCTTCATCTCTTTCAACACTTCTCAAAGGCAGCCAGGGTTTCTCAACCCTGAGGTTTGTTTTCCTCTCTTCCTAGACACAGCTCAAAGAGCTAAGCAGCAGCAGGACCTGCAGAGAGCCACGGGCTGGAGCAGCCTGCCCAGGGACCCGGCCCTTCTGGGGCTCCAGCCTCCCACCCTGCCTTCCCAAAAACGTCTTCATTCTCTGTTGTGGACTGCTTGACAGGTCCTTGCTTCTGGACAGGATGCATGAGTGATTTAATATTTTCTAGGAAGGAGCAGAACTTTGCATGGTGCTCACACGTGCTCAAACACTTGTATATTACTCACTGAGCACACATGATCGTAAGGATCAAAATTACTCAACTTCTGAAGAGCAAACCAGCAGATTATGACTGTTCCTGAAATATAAAAACATCTCTGATGGATGAGAGTGATTTTGTATTCCTGTCACAAAAAACAAAACACCAAAAAAACCCCAAATCTTCAGTTTTTGGAAGTTTAAAGTACTGAGGATAGACTTGACAGACTGTCATCAATTTGCTCCAGACGTGAAGGAAGAATGCCATAACTATGTCATTATGTTTCTGAAAGCATATCCAAAAAACTACATTCATGCAACAGAGGGAGAAACAAGGAAAATCTCATCTATTTTGCCTACCCTCACAGCAGGCTCGAACTGTAGCCAACACAGGCCCACTTGTTCTAAGATAAAATACCTTCATATACCTATCTTGTATTTCATTACATATGTATGAAATACCTGGATATATGCACATCTAATATACATATTTCATATAAATACACATGTATAAAATAAAATGCACATACGTATAAATATATGAATACCAATGAGATCAAGACTTGATATTAGATGTCATTTTTAAAGCACGGAAATTCAAGATTCTTAACAATATAATTCAATAAATAAGAGCTAGCTCGTGGGATGTAAAAAAATTCAGACCATTGTGTAAGGACATAAATAGCATTCTCCTTCTCGCTTTTGACACATTCAGAAATCTATAACTCTACACCAAAAAATTTCAGGCAAAGAACCTAACACATCTGTATCACAGCTGCAGAAAAATCTATTGGTAAATGTTCACATTTGAACTAGTTACAACAGTTTAACTAGTGACATTAAATTTTAATTACTATGCATCATTCAATGCCATTCTAGATTACTTGTTTACTTTTATCAAATACCTCAGTCTCATGATAATTCTCCAGCTAATTACACATGTTTACCATATGGGCTGGTGCTGCACAACCCCCTACTACCCCAGCAAGGATATATTGTTAATTATAATAATATAAAGCTACAGTATTCAAATGGAAACATTCCATCATCTCACCTGTGCGATGGAGACTAAAAAAATTCACAGAACAAATGCCCATAAGCAGCAAATTTGTGGAAAAGGAAAAAAAAGCAGATTCCTTCTCTCTTACAAAATAAACAGGTCCAAGCAGTCACAGAAATAACATTTCAAGCTGCTGCTTGAAATGATGCCACCATGACAGTTGGTCATTATGATTAATCTTGTGAGAAATACTGATTATTATTAAATACATGTACATATCCATGCATTCACACAACAGCAAGAGTGCCTAACAAAACACAGCAGTACCATTATAAGAGCTTACATGAATTCTCATCTGTATTCTACTGTATTTCTCTGCTAAGAAATGGCACCACAGTTAGGGGAATGATACTTGAAACTGTTAGAAAATTTTCTGGATCTGTAACTGAGGTGTGTTCTCTGGGGAGAAAAAATTAAATACGTTATTCATTGCCAAAATACTGAAATCTACCAGTGATTTTAGTACAGCACAAGAGCCCCAAAATGCTTAAGGGCCTGTTTATGATGTCAGTAAGTCCTGAAAGTTGCCACCTTATTTGTAGCTCCCTGGACTCAGGGGTCTGGCAAGCAGACCTCAAGGTTTTAGTTCAGGCCATGTTCATTCTGCAAGGAGAATGGTTGTGCCTAGCGATTAAACTTCTATTCATTGCCAGAGCCACAGCAATACAAGGAAAAAAGGTCAAAGACACATTTCCCTATTAAAGTGACTTCCAATTTTTTTCTATTTTTATGGCTCCTCATTTAAAAGCAAACCTGTTCAGTTTACTGTGCTATGAATTCCTTTCCAGCTGATTGGTATGTTATGAAACAACTGTGAATGTGTGGACAATAAATTTGTGTGATGATATTCAGTAGGCTGACATTCCTATTTGGGCAGGATTTATATCTGATAGACAAAAATAAAATAAGTCTAGCTTGCAGATGGTTAAATAACTGAATTTATGAAGCTGACTGAGCAAAATGCCTCTCTTCAGAGTTTTCACTTTTAAATCTTGTTACTGCTCATTGGTGAGGATTTGCAAACACTGTGCCTGTCAAGCTTCCTGATCAGTGATAGCTTTGAAACTGAGCTAAAGCGGCATGGAGAAAAAGCCAAAACTGGATTTAGTCTCATTTTAACAACCATTTTAAACCTGTTCTCACTCAAAGAAATAAAAGTTATGATATTTTCATGCTTTCAGTTTACTGCATAACTTTAGCAATAACTGCTGCCTGAAAAATAAAAATCTCCAAAGTGACTACAGAAGGAAAATGTCTTGGTTTTTTTTCCCTTTTAATTTCTAGGGATTGTTTGGGGACCACGTTTTCACTGACAATCTAGAGTGCTGAATCACATATCTGAATTTGGGGAATCATTACATGCATGATTTGCTCTAATATGGCCAGCCCTAAAATTTGCTGGTTTCACAGCAAACTCTTTAGACAGGCATTACATTTTGATCCACCTCTCTCTCTCTCACATTGCCAGAATTACTGAACCTGTCCCTCACACAATAGTTAATACAAAGTGATTTTACAGAATTAAATCCAGCATCATCAATTTCAAGATAAAAAGTATGGGATCCTGTGAGTGAGCAAATATACGCGTTCAATTGTGTGCAATCAGCACATTTTGCAGAAGTGATAATTAGGACGAAGAACAGTACCTCAGAGAACACCACCTCATCCTTACATTTGAGAGATAAAGAAAATAAAGTTTCTGAGTGAAGAGCAGGGTTTTAAGGGTACAGCATTACTTGCATGTCTCAATGGAACAATAAAATTTTTGAGGACGAGAAATGTCTTATGACACAACCATTACAGCAAAAAAAACCCAAAAACAAACAAAAAACCAGACCCCAAAACAACTATAAAGCTGTTATTTTTCCTGTGTAAAACTTTACTTCTATTTCCCCTGTTCTCTCAAAGAAGTGATGGAGACTTATCTTCAACTATGGGCTCATCCTCCTTCGGGGGTACTGGCGGAAGGGTGAGCATTTTGCTTTTCTTTGAAGTGCAAGCACACGCTGGAGATGAAAGCAACTGCATTATTGTCTTTGATGTTTTTGATACTGAATTTCTCGTTTGATTTTTCTTTGTAGACATTTGGAAAGTAGATTTACTTCCTCAATCAACCTTACCCTAAATCCTCAATAGGTACTTATCCCCTTAAATATCTGAAATTGATATCTCTATATTTAAAAGTTGAAGTTTGGAATACTTTAATAAATGCAATAAATTCTAAAACATGCCACAACCTCTTCATTTGTACTGAGCCCTTAACTGCACTATGTGCTGTATAAAGAGAAGGAGCAAAGGAAATCCTTATAACTTACATGAGACACCACAAAGACAACATACTTGAAGTAAAAACACTTTATGCAGAGCAACCCTTTATGCACTGCTCTTAGTATTATAAGGAGTGTGCTCATTAGGCAAAATCTTTTTCAAAAGCCAAAAAAAGAAAGAAAGAAAGGAAAACAACCAAAAAGCAAACCCCAAAAGCTGTTCTTTCCAGCAGTCAAGATTTAAAAGTTAAATCCTTCAAAAATATATCTAAGCCTCCAAGTGGATTACTCAGACGAGTAAGGACCATGTGAACAGTGGGTTCTCCACAACTGCGTGACAGGAATAGCACAAAACCAAGGACAGCTGTGGGGAAAAGGACAGCAGATGGGATAAGGATTCATGTGATATGATCATTTACAGAGAAGTTGCCCGTCTTGCATGTATATCTGGTTAGCTCATTTAAAAAGCCAAAGGTTACACTTTGGGAGGCAGGTATAAAGAGCCACAGGAGGGGTTGGTGGTAAAATAATAAAGCATACTAGCTTTGTTTCTCATAGGTATATTCTATTTTACATACATTTGGAAAGGCAATTGAATTTGAAAACAGAGTAGTTATTGTTTCTTTCAAAAGGTATTTCATTTTCATCGTGCATGTGATTGTATCATAAGAGAAGTGGCTGAAATGTTCCATATGATTCAGCATCTCCTAGTTCAATTTACTATTGGACAGATACATTCTGCCAGACAGAAAATGTCCATCCACCTGTAATCACATCTGGCTGAGAAAAGCCTGCCAAGACCGTTGGAATCGTCACTTTTGCTCTTCTTTCAGAACAGAGTATACTCAGTTAGCAGAACAACAGGTAAACTCCAGTGTGCTTTACCCTGCTGACTTAAATCTGAAGGTGCAAAGAGGCACATCACTTAAAGAGCAGTGGAAAAAAGAAAAAAAATTAAAGCAAGATGAAAATGCAAACACAGGCATGGCAAGAGCTGGGAAAGAGCTGGTATTTCATTTTTTGTTATGAAATACCCTTCAGAATTGTTTAGGTACTTCGAAGTAGCAGGGCCAGGGCTGCATGACTTTTACAAGCTCTTAGCATAACTGGGAAGTAACATGAAACTGAGGATGTTTTCATTTTTTAGGATAGGGTGTCTTCAAATTGGAGATGTCTCAAGTCAAACTCAGCCTCTCTGGTATGAGGAAGGGGCACTTGGCTAGACGAAGAAACAGATACTTCATCTTCAGAATGAAAAACATTATCACAAGAAACTGCCAAACCTCTGTTATTTTATTGAAAATACTGGTCCTTCCTTTCCAAACTGCATGGGTCTTCTTCAGGAGTTCTTAAACCTCACTATCAGCTATGTTAGCTCCTTACAAAGAAAGTTAATTGTGTCTGACAGTATTCACTGGCAGTTCCTACATCTGTATTGTGCTTAGTTGGGTTATGGCACAGAAAGATGACAGAATTTCTTGTATCTCTGCACACCTTGCTCCTCTCAAGTAGGTGTAATTCAAGATGGGTTAACATCAAAATCTCTACATTAAAATCCACTTACAGAAAGTCTCTCCTACTGGCTCCATTAATTTCAGTCAGCAGTGGCCTTGGTCTGGCTGGATCAGACACATTTGAAGTTCACCACCAGCAAAAATGCCCGACATCATCATCCCAAAAGCTTCAATCTGAGAAGCTGACTTGCCCCAAACCCAAACTCACTTCTCTGGCAGGGCAGCAGACAATAACCAGCCTCCATCAGGGAGATGCAGCTTCTTTGCACAGCAGCCGAGCCTTTCTCAATCAGCAGCTCAGACACAGAATAGCTGAGCAATCTCTTCAAGTAATTTTGGACAAAATGGAGGAATTGTTGGTAATCCCAGAGTGCCTGCACACAGGAAACTCTGTGATCCCTTCCACAGGGCAGGAATCCCATGCCAGAGTGCGTGAGGAGCTAACAGCAATTTCTTTGTACCGAACAGCAGCTTACCCAGTGAATTAATAGTTTGTCATCCTCGACCAAATGGAGATAAAGTAGAAGCTAGTTCTTAAGCACAACTAGATAGATGTGTAGAGAGGAAAATACTGCCAAAGGAATTGAGACAAGACAAGCAGTCCGCTACAATTTATCGAGTGGCTCCCAGTAAGAATACAATTACTGAATATGCTTTGCTGTAGCACCAGAAGCAGGATGCAGGTGTAAAGCACATCTGCTGCTCTACCCCATGAACATTCCTGATCATCTCGTGTACAGTAGGACATTCAGCACTGCCACTCGAGGTGCTGCATTCTGCACCTGAGCTTGGAGATGGCACAAAGCTTTTTCAGACAAGTTCTGGGTTCTCAGGTATCATAGGTTTGGATCAGCATCTGAAGAGCTGATGCTGTTACCACATACAGCTTTCCTACCTCTCCTGGCATGTAAACCATTATCCAGCCTGCACTACATTTCTGACTCCATTTAGCAGCAAGAACTAAGGAGAAACGTTAGTTTCATGTAACATGTTGAAATCTTCTTCCCTGCATCAGTCCATAGGACAAAAACAAGCTAAACCTTATTGCTATAATTCACTACCTTTCCAGGCCAAAATGTAAAATGATGTGCCTTCACTGATGAGCTGTCCCTTGAATGTTCTCACATAAAACATACGTAAAAGATTCCTCAAAAAAAACCCAGTGTAAGATACGTGGTTTACAGGAAAATCTTTTTTTCTGCTTATTTTTAAAAAAACAAGAACAGTTTCTTCTTCTTTATCTTTTTTATTCTTAAAAGCTGCAGCACTTCAGATTGCAATTTACATGCATATACCTAAGATAACAGATATGCAATTACTGGCCCTTCCAAGAAGCAAAAGGGGATAAATTAAGACATCCTTTCCTGGAGACAAAACTTCCTCTTTCACCCTGAATCTGCCCATGTAAATACATACCTGCCATTTCTGGACCTATTTCTAAGCTGCCATGTTGCAAACACATAGGCATATGAATATTTTTCCTCCTTTCCCTGCATATACAAATTTTAAGGATGCTTCCTACAATTTCTCATTACACATTCAGTAACCAAAGAACCTTATTAATTTTCAATACTTCACCCCGCATTCTACTCTAAACTGGGTGAACCTTTGAACTCTGTAATTTATGTTACTCATATTTGCTAAGAAATTATTTGATCTCTGACAACACTTACAACGCTGTTAGTTAACTGTCTGAATTTACATGAAGTCTGCTTCTTTTAAAGTAAAAGGGTGTAGGATAAAACTTTAAAATCCTACAGAATATGAGCATTTCCTACCTGGGGAAAAAAATATCCACATACTGATCTCGTGTATTTTCAATGGTGATGGCAGAGGATGTAGTTGACATTGGGTCTGTAAACTATATTTAGCAGATTTCTTCTCTCAAATAATTAGTGCTCTTTGTTGGTGTCACGACAAAGACATCCATTCCACACAAGCACCTCTGGCTAAGCCGGAGCATGGGAAGGAAACTTTATATTTCCAGTGTCAGGAGGGGCTGAAGATGTTGCAGCAAACCCTGTCCTTGCTATCTCACTTCTGCCAATCATGAGAGCTGCTACCCAGCAGAACCAAAGCTGTAAGTGCAGCACCTTTCCATCAGTCAAATGACAGATTTCAGCTTCAGCTGATGAGGAAGCTGCTCCAGCTCCCTGGGCTGGCACTGCACTGCACAGGGCTGGAGAGCACCTCCACAGTGCTGCCCTCAGATGGATTTATGGGAGAGCTTTTCTTATGCTGGTGGGAATTCATATGTTGGACAGATGCAGAAGAAAATGTTATGTGTGCAAACAAAAGTTTCCATTCTTTTCTTAAAGAATGAGAAGCAATTCCCACTTTCTAAATTAAACATGCACCACAACGGCAAGATACCCAGTGCCCACGCTGGATTTAAAATGGTAACCCACCATGCTTAAAAACAGACTTAAAAAACCTGAAACAAACCCACAAGGTATAGCAGTATAGTGCAAAAATCTCTTTACATCACACTAATTTTTGATACTCTGTTTTAAAAGCTGAGCAGCAATTAATTAAGAAAACTGCAACCTAAACCTCTAAGACATATGGACCACTCCAGTATTCAGCTCAGCCTCCCAACGAGGACTGATTACAAACTCCTTTCAGTTACTATTTTCTGACAGCTACTGAAGAAAATAGAACTGCATGATAATTTTTTTTTTCTAAGACGTGGAATAGTAAACAAAGTATGTTACACGACATAGTAAATTAATATTATTAGTGAAGGCAGTCTGCCAAAATCTGGCAGAAATAGTTGACAAAGTAGATCACTGAACAGTTGGGGTTGCAAGGGACCTCTGAAGATCATCTGGAGTCCAACTGACCTGCTAAATACACATGTAAAAATACAACTGAATAAACTTTGATAGTAAAAAAAATTTAAAAGGCAACCAAAGGAGAATAAAATGTTCATTTTATTCATAATTTATACAAGAAAATATTTTTAATGTAGGAACAATTAGTTAATGCCCTGGAGAGCAGTATAAGGATACTATCTGACAAATAGATTAATGGTATTCCCCTAGCTGACAAAAAACTGCTTTCTATGTGTCTGACTATTCCCCCTGCCTTTCCCTTGCCCCTCTTTAATCCTGGCAGAGCATGTCAAGTTCCTGATTGTTTCTGGACTAATTAAAACTCTCAGTTTGGTGCAGACCTGAAAATAACAATCTGGCTCAGACCTTCTTCCTAATTAAAATCTGTGTTTAGAAAAAAAAGGAAAGTATTTTTCCATACTTTTATTCTTACGTTCTGGCCAAATTTCTTTTCTATGCAGCTTGCAGCATAGGGTTTCTTTATGAATTTTCTATTAGTTTTGTAAAACAAGAAAAATGTGTTTAAAAGGTAAGAGAATTTCACATTTCACTCTTTACCTTCCCTGAGGTTCAACCTTGAGACCATACAAGAACTGCCTTGGTTTCTTTGAAAAATGGTGACTTGAATGTAAGAAAGCTCAACTGTCCCTAACTGAAAAGAAGCTGAGTACAAACTATTGATAGGTAGCATTCATTTAATTAGTTTAATTTTTTCATTTGACAAAACAAAAATGTGTTTTCCACAACAAAGTTATCAGAGGGCATGAACAAACTTCTGAAAGCTTCTTGAAGCAACAAGTCAATCTGATGTGGTGAAATTATTTATGCCATTTTATTAAGAGAGAAACAAACAAATAAACAAAAGAATTCTTACAGAGCTGCCTGTCTGCAGATTTGCTAAGCTCTGTGAGTTTTCTTTTAAAACCTTAAGCCAAAAAAAAAAAAAAAAATTCTGATTGTGGAGGTCCTGTTTTTTCCACCTCCCTCAGCAAAGTCTCTTCTTTTCTTTTAAAAGCACTCGAGACTGGAAGCAGAGGCAGCAATGGCTCATGGCAGGAAGGCTCCCAAGGCAGAGGAAGGATCTCAAAGTGTCTGAGTGACAGAAAGGCAAAATGGGAAAGCTACGCCTGGGGGGAGGCAGGAGAGCCAGCAGCACCACAGGAGCTCAGGGGAAGGAGTCCCAGAGAGTCCATGTCCAGACACCCAGGCTGCACCACTCTGCCCGTTCCCTGTGCTCGCCAAAGAATGTTCCAGCAGTCCCTGCCCGGGGGAACCGGCCCCACTTGGACACACCACCCCAATTCCCAGTCTAGGAATGCTGCTGGTGCCACCAGCTGCCCCTTCGCATTTCCACGATCCCCTTTCCTGCAGTAACTCCATCATTCCTCAGAGCAAACCCCCCAGCCCTGTTCACAGCTCTCTCTCCTGGCTCTGTACATGCTGGCCAGCCCCAGCCAGGCCACAGGGACACACAGCTGTCACCTCAAGGCAGGGCACCTTCTGACTACTCACAACAGCTACCCTCCAGCACATTATTGACCACACTCTAAACATTTCCGAGGGATTTAGAGACATCTGTGGAGCGATGTCAACATGTAAAGGGACAGAAATAATCTTTCTTCAAACAGACCCTGCTTGTGCTTAACATCAAACAATAAAGAGAAAGCTGAACGAGTCCTCTAAATTGGTAATGAATAACTCATGCTGGCCTTCAGTAAGGTGGCATTAAACATTGTCGTTATAATTGGAATTGAATAAAAGTAATTAATAGAATGGGGGGGGGGATGTTTGTGGGATTTTTTTTAGCAATATGAAAATTAGAAGTTAACACAATTGTTCATTATGAACAAAGCACAAATTATCATGTATTAATATATTACAGCTACTGTAAAATAAACCAAGCAACTTAATATTAAGAAACACCTCTACAACAAAGTATTTATTTTAAATCCATTAAACCAGGCTCTTTCCTTTTAACATTTGGATGCATCAGCAATATTTACTCTTGAATTCTGCAGAAACTTCCTCTCTAGCATACCTAGATTTAATTTCTTCAGCAACTGGACAGTTATAAGACCCTTTTTCACCACACTAAACAAACAAACAATCTCTTCCCCTGGTAAGTCCTGGATGGCTGCCAGCAGAGGTGTTAACAGATGAGCAGCCATGCAAGTGGCTTTTCCAGTGGGACAGCCACTTGCCTTGCCACTCCAAACCAGTTACACTCCTTTGCAATTGCCAGAGAACTGCTCGTCTCTGTGTTCTGTAACCTCTTAATCTGTAACACACAGGTTATTTTAAGCAGTTTAAAAAGAGCTCACTTGCACTAAACCAGATCTTTGTACTCAAAGAGATTAGGGAGAGCAAACATGAAAAGCTCTGCTGTCAACTGTCAGAGAGTGATAACATGTGCCATGTGGGAGAGGTTGCTTCAACCTATCCTGGTAAAGGAGACCTGTCCACAGTGTGAAGTGCTCAGAATGGAACACAGCTCTCTGAGGAAATTTTTCATTTTCTGGAAGAATGATGGATATGTACAAAGGTACTTGAAGAGTTAATACAAGCAGCCCTAACTACACGTGGTAGATGACTACGAGGAGTTAGTTAATACAGGGTTTTTATTAGTTTCTTTTAAAAATTCCTTTTCTTGGCAAGAGATTTCTTAAACAGCTGATTTTTAGCATTTTAAAAACAATAATCTTTATATATTTGCTTTAAAAACTAAATGTAGTTGTAGCTGAACAAAATATTTCTTAAAAAATAATTTCTGTCTCAATTATTGCTGAAGTATTTTCTGCCTTTCTAGACTGCCCATGCTGCAGAGTGACAGTATGGGAACCAGCTTGATCTCAGTTCCATGGAGGGGAAGCAAAGCAGAGCTGGAAATAAATGAAATTTCTAGCTGTGCAAGAGGTGGGTTGGCCCACTCTTGCTTACCATACAAATAAAATTTTGCTTGGACTAAAGGACAGACAGCAAAGAGAAAAGTAGAGAGAGAGACATTAAGAGGAGTGTGCTGAGATATGGGATGTGGAACCAAACCCAAAGCATCCTGCAGCATGGAAGCCCAGCTCACCTAGGAACAGGGAGAAAGGGATTGGTCTCCACAAATGCAGTGACTGGCAAAAGATCAAACTTCTCTGTGAAGAAACTCTGCCTTCAAGGTAGAACAGTAATGGGGTAAGAAACCAAAACTACAGGTCATCTGAAATATCATAGGAGCTCTTCCCAGGAATAATGACAGGATGAATTTCCATGCATCTCACAGGAGCTCAGCTTACATTGAATGAGCTGTCATAGGCAAACATCAGTTGCAGTTTCACATCTAAAAATGGCATTTGTACAACCTTTGTGAAAGCTCTGAGCCTTCACAGATGACAAAGGGAGGACAGGTGAGACATCCAGCTCCTTCCTTCTGGCCAACCCGCGAGATGATGTCTCCCTTCTCCTGCCCTGCTGACCTGGCTGAAGGGGATCCCGGAGGCTGAGGGCAGAGAGGAACAGCTCCTCTGGGCCAGGAGCAGCCTCTGCCTGCCACAGCACCCTCACACGCAGGCTGGCCTAATCCCTCTCGCCAGCACGGCTGCTTCACCTCTGCACATTCAGGCACACACCAAAATCACTTGAAAACATTTATATAAGCATGAGGCACTAGAGAAGAGAGAGGCTAAATCTTGGATTTTAGTCTCAGAGAATGTACTCATCCTAACACTCAAAGCTCCCAGCTTGACAAGAGTGTTCCAACTATTTAATCTTCCTATGAATGTCCATGTGTGAAGGAATTTTTTTAATTTTTTTTTTTTTTTTTTTTTCCAGAGCACTGGTTTGACTGTTGGAAAATCAGCTCCTACTAATATGACATACACCTGATCCATTAAACCTTTTTACCAGTCAATTTCAAGAATTCCCTTTCAAGTGATTTGAAAGTAAATAAATCATTTCTTTGGCAGTTGGTTTCTACAAGTCTAAAGCAGAGTATTTTAAAAAAAAAAAAGTGTTCAGAGACCTTAAGAGGAGTTTTCCAACTGTGAAGTCGAGTACTTTTGATTAAAATGGTATCTGGAGCAAAGTTAAATAATACTTCTGGGGTTAAATGCTGCAGTTACCAAGCAGAGCAACCAGGAAAAAAGCCAAGTTTGGCTGATTTCCCCAAATGCATCACTCTGACCATCTGTGAGAGAGGTAATGTTCTCTTAAGAGAAGAAACAATTATCGAAAAATAGGTTGTGGGATTGTCTTGATACTTATTTTGTTGTTGTTCAATTAACTCTTCATTTGTAGTCTTCCCAAAGCACAAAAACCCCCAGATGAACACTGTTGGTTCTGTTAACCCATGAAGTTTTGTTTTTTTTTTTTTTTTTTTTTTCCTGATGTGAGCACACACACAGTGCAAGAGATGAAGCTCCTCTAACAGATCATGGTTACATGTTGTGCATCTTTTTATCCCCCAGTGTTTTGTTGGCTTTGTAACCAGAGCCCTGGTTGCAGGTTTTTTAGGTGCAGAGGAGGGCACCCCCATCAATATCATCCTTGTCTGCATGCGTAGCCGTGAGTGCCTGCAGCTGCCTCATTGGTGCAGACTCAAAAAGGAAATTTTCCTTCAGATAAAAAACCCTCAAAACCCAAGGGGCGGCAGATTGTCCATCTGTAAACACAGGCTTGCATTTCCTGGAAGCTGCTGCAGAATCCAGAAGCGCACCTACTGACATGAAGCAAAGTGGCCATGGTGTTTATCTGGAGAGGCTGCCTTCAGTGACTCCTCACATTATTTCTAGGGTCATAAATCACTGATCCTGAATGGCAGAGGCTTATTACTTCCCAACTGCTCTCATCTGCTGGGGTGCCCCTGGGGACACGTCACATCCCTAAAGCAGCCCTAATTTGCAAGGATCACTGAACGGACTTCTGGTTGGCCTTGCTGTTGAGCACAGAGCTGTGGAAATGCACCACTAAGGCTCCATCCTCTCACGAGTCATTCAATCATTAACACAGACGAGATGCTAAAAGAATCTTGAGCAAATCATACCATCTTCTTGCTTCTCAGCTCACATCTGAGCTTCCTGCTGCATGTGATCTCATTAATGCAGCATTTTCAGGGGCAAGCCAGAAATAATTTTCTACGACTTTTTCAAAAAAGGTCCAAAACATGGTGGCTTTAAAAATTCTCCAAGCTGCACAAGCTTATCTGTCTCCACTCAGGCACACTTCTGTTGCCCTTTAGCACCACACACAATGTTATGATTAGTTTATCTCTCCACACATACTACAGCACAGTTACTCTAAAATAACTTGAGAAAAAAGAGAACATACTTATTCAAATATATTTTTGCTATGATGCAGAATGCTACAAAGAGAGCAAGGACTAGAGAATTAAGCACATGAATCTAAACATTATTTCAAATGCAGACAGCAGAAGATACAATTGCGCGGCCTAAGGCTCAAATATTATTATCCTCTGAGATATAGACATTAAAAGTAATTGCCAGGAAAATTGTTCTTCATCAATTACTTAAAATACATTGGAGTTGAACACTCCTTGCTATTTCTTCTAGGGAAACTACAAAGCAAAAGATATTTGTCAAGCATCTTTGCTTTTTCCCGCCCTTTTTCAGGGTTTGGAGGTTTTTGGGCACTCATTGGTAATTTATAGTTTGAATACTGACATTTTGTTAGGTTATTTTCACATATATTCTTCATTTTCCCTTTATGTGTATCTCTGTGTTACACTACAAATAATCAGAAATAAGCAATCATTCCTATATTAGATGTAAAAACATAATTTAAATGATAGTCCATAATTACAAAAAATTACTATGTGTTGAAGTTTTGACACTCATCAAATTTGAATCTCACCCGGTGAATTCTGAACCATGAATTCCCAAGGTTTACATTATTGTGCATGGGAAGGCTTGTCAGCTATGATGTAGTCACTAATCGTTGAATTCATTGATAGAAATTATTTATAATGACTGCAGGGAAATTAAATTAGCTTGCTGGATGTATATACCTTATATATTCTAAAATCTCTGCTTACTCTAAAAACTCTTAGTTAAGTATCTTCTTTATGATACATTCCCTGAATGAAATGGGAAGGTATTTAATTCCCTTTACCCACTGCAATCTTTTCCTTTTATTACCAATTATTTACACATATCCCTAACTGCCAAGAAATCTGAGAAAATAATTTGGACATTTTGAACCAATGCAGAGTTTGGGAATAACAAATAACTTTCAACTAGGGATAGGTAAACTAATTTGTTTTAAGGAAAAAAAAGCAAAAACAAAAGCAAAAAACAAAACAAAACAAAAAACAACAAAAAAACCCTCTCAAAGCAGGGCAGCAGCTAGTGATGTAATGTTCTGGATTCAAAGTTTATATTAAGTCAGGCAAAAATAAAGCAAAAATGGTTTTCACTCATATTAAGGAAAACCACTTTCTTTCCTTTTTTGGGCACACTTGAACTGCAGTCTCTTGAGACGCTTGCCTGACCCAAAGCCGAACAACTGCCAAGATAGTGACACAGAACAGCGTGGATAAAAGGGATTGAACATAAAAAGACTGACTCAAAACAACCATGAAATGGAAGCATTTTTGCTTTTACTGTCATAAAATAACTCTTATTTCATAAAGCACCTCAAGAGCTGGTGACAGGAGTGGAAGCAGGGCAGCAGCTTACATGGATTTGTGCCCCCACCTCCCCAGCAGTGAAGAGAAGCACAGGTGGTGGCAGTGCCCGACAGAGCAGTGACTTGAGGTGTTATAAATGCCAGGACTTCAGTAAAACCAAAGTGAAAGCAATTAAGTGAAACTTCCAGTGAAACCCCTGGACTTGCCCTTCCCCTCACCCACAAGGTTCCTGTAGAATTAAAGTGCTGGGGTTTTTCCTGCATTCATTCCCTCCTTTGTTATTCAGGGTAGTCTGCAGATACAAAATTAATGTTCATTATACTTTTAATTTACCATTACATAAATTTTGAGGAAGCTGTTAGAGAAAACTTCTCTGTAACCTAAAATTGTCCAAGAAAGCTTTGCTCACACATACAGATTCCTTTATTATTTCCAGTTTGTGCTACCTCTGATTTTCCTACTGCCTCTAAATTTCCTTCCTACTCTACTAGAGTATATTGTCTTCCCTATATTACAGCCATAATAAGGCTATATAAAATTGTATAAAGCTGTTTTGATGAAAACATGCCTATAAGCAATACAATAGATTGCTTGATCTCAGTTTTTACCCATTCCTTTATTTGCATAGTTTTACACAGTAAATTTAAGCTGTTATCAATATTTTTACTATGAACTTATAATAAAAATCTGTCAGCCTCCTTGAACACATTTTGTAATATTTTCTCCTTGTATTTATTCTGCAAATTCATAAGCTGTCTGTTTCCTTCTGCAGTGGCATGAAGCTGGCATTTTTAACCAGAATGGGATTAAATTTTCTGTGTGATCATAAAGCATGAAAGCTTTACCACACAAGACAGTCCCCTGTGACCTCAGCTACAGAAATGGAATAACTTTAAGCATGCTCTTCCTAAGAATCCAATCCTCTCCCTGTTCCCCTTCAGGTCCCTTCTCTTTTAGTTTTATTGATAATGCCAATTACTTTACACCTTGCTGGATCATTATTTGGTTCTCTGAATGTAGATGATGTTGCAAAGGTAACAGACAAAAATCAAAGCAACCCTAAAAATTCAGAAGTTTGATTTGAACCACTGCATGCGTAACAAAAGCAGCTTTTAAATCAGATCACAGTGATGATGAGTTTCTTTAGAAGAAGAGAAACATTAACCTCTTATTGTTTCTCTCAGCACCCAACTCATACAAAATGTACACAAAAAGTCTAAATATTTTCCCATCTACATTTCTATCACTATTTCTCTGTACCTAGTATTTCAGTTTTATTTTACCTTCTACATCAGAGGTACTAAACTGCTTTTACCATCTTCTGAATCCCAGACCTAGAATTTATGCCCCAACTTACCATCTCATTTGATTTATTATAAGTTAAACTATGGTCTCGATGCTCTTGCAACACCCACTGTGCTCCAGACATTCAGTTCTCTTGGAACACCCCCATCTCTCCTAATTATTTTTGCTGAGGGAAGTTAAAATTTCATTGCTTCTCAAACTCTAACATGTTAGTCTCAGAGGAGAGTACACAGTCCAGCAGTAGAGAAAGATCACCAAAAAAGAAGAGTAGACAATTGAGAGGCTGACATTTTTACAAAACCCTGGAATTCCAGTTATGGTAAAATAATAAGTAATTCTAATTTTTAAGATAAAAAAATACAAGCTGTATATCCGACCTGCAGCTCTTTTGGCCTCATCTCTCTAGAAAGGTTCAGAACCTCAGCATGTGGGGTGGGTATGAATATAGAAATACAAAAGAACAAAGTCCTTCCTTTCCCACAGCCATCCTTCTGCTCCACACTCATCTGTCTCCTACTCCGGAAATTAAGTTCTTAGACAAGAAAAATAAGTGGATGGGATTGCACATCACAATCCTGATATGCTGCACTTAAGACTTACTACTAAAAACACAGCTGAGCAGTACCAAGGGCAACAACTTCTCTTTTGGTGAAACCTCACAAATATTTAGTTCTTACAAGTTGAAGGGAAGGAAGGAGGGATAGGAAACACCATTGAGTTTTTTTGGGTCCTTCAACAACTAAAAACCTCTCATAGAACTTGCACAAGTGTTAGAAGTAATAGACTATTCACATCCAATATTCTCAGCAGAGCAGATTTTGATCATATGCAAAACTTGGAAGGAAAGGTGGTATGGCCACACGACTCCTTCCACGCAGAGTGTGTGATGATGAGCTGTAGTTTGTGTGGATTCCTGGGTTATTTTTGCTTCATGTTTTCTCCATGTGAGAAGGGGATATTTGAAATCACTATCTGCATGTATTGAATTCATAGTTTAGCTCTACATTAGAAAAAAAGTGGGAAAAAAATGAAAGAAATTATGCCACAAACATTGGCAAGTATCTCAATAAACAATCTACCAATCAAACCAAGTAACAGAAGTTTTAGGAGTGCTAAGTAACTAAACATGAGAGTGCAATATTTTTTTGTTGCTGTTTCTAATGTCCCAGGTGTGCTCTCTGGCGCCTGCAGAACCTCCCAGCAGTGTTCCCCTGAAAGCAGCAGAGTCCTACTCAGGCAGGCGCAGTTCAGGGGCCCAGCTGCCCCCTCCTTGCCTAGTGCTGCAGTGGGACATGCACTCCCCCCCACCAGAATCGAGTGGGCAGACACAGACTGAGTCACAAATGAGCACAAGAGAAGTTAAAGGAGAGCTGGCTATCAAAAGATAAACACATGATAATTATTTTATTGCCTCCATCCTGTCAGAACACATTTGGTTTTATATATCCATAAAGCAGGCTTCTGCCCTCAGAACAGCTCTGTTGTGAGAGATTAGTATCCTTCAACTAAATTTTAAAGTGTGCTGTGGTTGAAGCTGGCAGGCACACAGAGCACCACAGAGCCATTCACTCCCTCCCCGCAGGGAGAAGGGGGAGAGAACCAGAAATAAGGCAAAACTGGTGGGTCAAGATAAAGACAGTTTAATATGACAGAAGAGGAAAGGGAAAACAGTAATAATAATAAAATACAAGCCAAATGATGCACAATGGGATTGCTCTCCACCCTCTGAGCGATCATCAGTGGGTCACCACCCCTGGTCAGCTCTACCCAGTTTTATTGCTCAGCAGGACACCGGGGAAGAAGTGTGGGACATCCATGGGCGAGCTGAGGTCAGCTGTCCCCTCCCAGCTCCTGGGCTGCTGCCTAGCAGGGCAGCAGGAGAAGCAGAGGGCTCCCTGACTGTGCAAGCACTGACCAGCAGCTCCTCCAGCAGCCCTGGGTTATCAATGTGATTCTCCCAGGAAATCCAGAGCACAGCACTGCAGCAGATACCGGGGGAAAAAAAAAATAAAATCAACCTATCCAAGCTGAGCAGATCAACAGCCAATAAACCTTGTTTTGAAATAATTACAAATCAGTTACTATCTTCTTTTTTTTTTTTTTTTTAAAAGTAAAAAAAAAAGACCAGATAGAAGCAATGATAAGCCCAGAGGCTTTAAGGAACTTTTCTACCACAGTCAAAAGATCTCAGAGAAGCAAGTCGAACATCTCTATAAGAACATGACAAGAGATGCATTCTAGATTTCTTTTCCCCTTGTTTTAATTGTCACTTTAATGCAAATACTCCACAAATCAACCAGTGTACTGAATTATCGGTGTGATAATATATTCAAATATTTGACATTTACATTAATTTGAGATAATGAAGGAAATATTTTTGTTGTTCATTGGATGAGACTAAATGGGCTGGAAATCCAAATGAATAAAACATCATTACAACATCCACTGTACACCTGTTCACAACTCTATCAACAGATTGATATTTTTATTAGGTGCGTGCACTACAATACAAGGACAAATGACCATTTTCACACTCACAGGACAGAAGTAGGCACACCAAGAGCTCAGTGTGTGGGGTCGCTTAAACCACAGAGCTCTGACAAGTGCTTAACTAGACCCAAAATGCCTCCACTTAGTCTTGACTTCTAATTTTATAAATTATTTACAGTTTAGTAGGTGCAAAGCTAGTGGAAAATGCCTTTTCTGGTGGTTTGATTGACAGGATAATTATAATGTGGTTTTGTTTTTAGCACTGCTACGCAGAATCATAACGCTATTAAAAAAAAAAAAAAAGAATGTTATGAGCTTTTAACTTTGACAAGGTCATTCTGAAGCCTACCAAACAGATGTCATGAAAAGCTGCTGCTGTCATTAGCCAGGTCCTTTAAGTACTGCTGCACCTCTCCAGTTGTATTTTAGTAAGACTAAAATTTTTTTGGTATTACTTTTCAGATTGAACTGCTAAAACCAAAACAATCAGAAAAAGCAATACAGATTTTTTTTTTTTCCTCATTAGCATTATTTCTTTTGAGGAAGTGTCTAGAAACACTAGCAACAGGTTACATTCCTCGGTGAGGCTCTGTATTTCAGTCAGTTAATGCATTGCAGGATTTTCTACACACTTTCAGCTGCAAAACAGCACAATTTAATAGAAACTAGACAACCCTACAGAATTTACCTTTTAAAACACATTTGATCTATGGATTATAGGATTCCTGATTATTACAGACTCTAGTGAGAGAGATGAAAGAGCACATTGGGATGAGTTAAATCACACTGCAGCCTTGTGTCCATGTCTTTATTCACCCCTGCCAACTACAACCTTGATTAGCATTTATACACTCAGAACTTCAGTTAAGATATGAAATAAGAAGTTGCAACAAATCTGACAGAAATGAGTGACACCTGAGGTCCAAACCACCCTGAACTGCGAAGCAGTAGTGTATATATAACACTCTGGGGGCTAACAAATCTTTTAAAGAACAAGCTGAACTTACTCTTTAGGCTAAGAAGTGAATAGATTTAAGTTGCATATCTATAAAGACAGGATTCCAATAACGCAATGAAGATGTTATAAAAACATAAGGAACAAGGTCAAGGTCTCAGAGCATAGTAAAAAAAAAATAAAAATTGGTTGGAGGTATTAGGTGACCATACCTAATGCATTTCCCTGCTTATGTGATATTGCAACTTCTACTCATGCTGCAGTCCAGGAGAGGACAGCAATGAAATCCTTACACTGCTGCCCTATTGCACGATTCTGGATCTGTGTCCACAAATGCAACTGCAGTAACAGCTGAATAAAAGCAAATATTCTGCACAGAAAGTTACTGCTCTAAATGAATGACCAAGAGAGCAGGAGACTCACAAAGATGCAACATCAACCTGTGCTGGAGAAACCAGGATCACTATTTGTTCATGGGCATTCACGTTCAGATTTTTTCTCTCTCTTAGGAAAGATTGCCATTTCCTATCCTGACTGATGCTTTTACAGAAGCTCAGTATCTACTCTGAGGCTGTTAGTTTCCTTCTCTTTTTTTATTCCTTCCCTTCTGTTGCTCCTTTACGTATCTGCCCACATGCTTTAGAGATAAAACCATGCTCATAATAAAGCCTCTAAAAGAATATCATGTCAGGAGTGTTAGTGAAAAAGACAAATAAATAGATTCTACTTGAAGATAACTTATTTCTCATTATGTCCAAACAGTTCTTCCTATCCGCTTCTTCTCATCAACCTAAGCACTATTTTATCTTTCAGAAACACTGCAGGCAAAGTACAAGAAGGAATGAATATACAAGTGATATGGGTAGAACTCAGTTATCAACTTGGGCTTCCCTCTTGTCTATTTACAGACAAGGAGCCGTCTATAGCAGGCTCAAATGAATGATGGCTCACTGGTGCTTCTCTTAAACCATTTACTTTGAGGTAGGATGTTCCAAGAAGTGACCTCTCCTATTATCAGGTGTGCAGAAAATCCCATTTCCTACCCTGCTGTGACAGGATATCCCACGTTCCAGTCACATACTGCAGTCTGTTAAAGGTAAATATGACATAGTTCACATGGAGGCTTCCAAAACTGTTCCACGACTGATTGGCTTCATCTGCTTCGACAGAGAAGCCAACTCCAGTAGTGAACACAAAAGAAATCTCAGACAGCAGATATGCTGTACCTGTGCACAGTATTCTCAGGTGAAAAAATATTTTTGAAAATAGTTGTGATAAATTCAGAAGGAACAATATATGGGCAGAAAAATTACTTCTCATCTTGAAAGCAAACATGGAAGACAATGTGTCTAATACCAATACATTAAAATAAATGCTACTTGCTATAGTAAATAAATCATTGTAAATATTTTGAGAATAACCACAAGAAGAAAAGTGCATACTATGTTGTTATTAAATATTTTATTTAAGGCAGTCTTGAATAAAAACCCTGCTTAACCCTTTGTGTTCACCAATTCTCAAGAGCAAATCAAAGTGAGGTAGTCACCTTTACTTGGAAGAGTATCCACCTTCCTTCATGAGAATACACAGTTTAGTGATTTATTTAATGCAGCTAAGGAAGGGTAAGTTTTTTCCCAACATGGTGTATTTTTTAGAAGTCTTTCCAGCAAATGCAAAAAAAAAAAATTATGCAGAACTGCAATGATTTTTATTTTTTTTTATGACCCCAAGTTTAACCTCAAAGAGAATGTGCACCAGCTGTGCTTACTTTATTGGTGCACCTACATTATACTACTAGTAGTACACCCATGTACTAAACCTGACTAAAAGTAAAGTTTGTTTTTGCTTTCTTGTGCAGGCAGACATTGTACAGAAGCCATGTGTGGCCTTTACAAAGGATGTAGACAAGTCAGTTTAGGGGGCTGTCTTCCACAGCTGAAGACACCATGTCACCCAAACCATGTTTATATATGCCCATAAGCCATGCATCAGCTCCTGCTGGAAAATAAGCTATGTCCCAAAAGCTCTCCTTGCTAAAACCAGGGAAGCATAGAGTCACAACTTAGGTCTTGGTAGTAGCAATCCTGATAGCATAAATAACTGCAATTACAATGATAAATTCAGGATTTTGCAAATCAATATATTTTCATTTACCTCTGTGACCTTCCTAGTCCTACCAGCAGTGATGATTATAATGGAGTTTTTTTCCCCAAACTGATTAGATCGCCCCTCATCAAAAAACATCAAGCTGCTTTGCCAAGGCACTCAGACTAACATAAACCAGTCTGAAGCTGAAAACGCTTTCACCAAATGGCTTCAGCCTGTGCAGCAAAACTCCAGACCCAATGCAAGATAAACTTTGCATTAAGATGCAAATATAATAATCATGAACAGAGAAAACTTCTGCCTCTCATTGGTGTAATGAGTGATGTATTCTAAAACTGTTTTATATGCTATTAAAATCTGAAAGTATTTGGGGTAAATGTTCAGAACATGAAGGTTGCTCTGGCTGTCCATATGTAGACCACAATTTCTTGACACAGGCTATAAGCAGAGTGAGGATGCAGCAACCATGAAGGCAGAAAACTTAACATTCTNTTTTCTTCCATGCAAGACGGAGGTCAATATAAGGATACCAAAAAAGCAAGCAACTTTTAAATTTGCCATATTTTATACAGTAGAAAAAAACCCTACCAGTTCCATCAGCCTGACTGCTGATGCAATGCCTTAAATCTCATCCTAACTGAGAAGCAGGCCTTATTTTCCCTTCAGTATAAGTTGCTTTTAGCTGAAAGAAAACGAACCCTGTGTATCACAATAGAACTGAAGGTCGGGAGGTTATTCAGCTTGCTGTGGCAAGGAGTGTTGATCTAAATCACAACTGCCTGCTCAGCACTGCTCACACAACAGGAAGAAGTGGAAGGGAGGCTGCACAAAGCCAGTATCAGGTTACTTCTGTCTCAGTCTTTGAAATAATTTTCCTACCCCTACAGCTTTGTTTCCTTTATGATTTTAATGAACTGAACTGCCAAGGGAAGAAAAAAAATAAAGCATACTAAGGAAGGGCTTAGGTGTCTGCCAGGAGCTGTATGGAGGACATCACCTCATTCCAAATAATAGTCTAATTGAAAATGGCTTCCTGATGCACTCTAATTTTCTAGCTAACATAACATCTTAGTCCACAATCAGTTTAATCTGGTAAGCATCATTAAGGAGGAGAGTGACTGTGCTCTTCTCCTCACACAAAGTCCACTTGGTTCTGTTCTCCCTTGCGGCAGAAAGGCTCTTGTAGACACAGAGTGAGGTAGGAAATGTATCCAGCCAAAAATTACAGCAGCAGCAAGCAGTTCTGTTTGGGCTGGATCAGCTCACAGACTTGGGTTGTCATGTGGCTGCCTGTGAATTTCTGCAGCACAAACACAGGGTGGGAACATATGGCCTGCAGTGGATCCTGCTGTACTGAACCGATCATGGAACGGTGTGAGGTACCTCTCCTGAGACAGGCACAGGTTAGAAACTGAGCATCCTTGCACTGCTCTGGAGTGAAGGCATGGAGGCAAGGGCAACAGAATCACTCTGCTAGTTTACTTATTTTAACAAAATAAAACATTCCCACCCACTTCCCAAGTTGTCAAACAAACAAGTAGGACCAAGTTAAAAAACACAAACAGGAGTGGTAAAGGTTGGTGTAATTTGAAAAGGTAAAGGTCCCGTGGGCAAGCGTGCACTGAAGGACAGCAGCATGTCCTAATGCTGCTCCTGAAGGTCAACAGCCCGAGAGGCACACCACCAACCACCCACCCACCAGGCAGGAGTTGCTGTTCTTACAGCACATTTGCTATCAATGGCTCTTCTGAAGTTTCACCTCTGAGGTAAGATGGTATAATTCACATGTGAAGTAGCAGACAGATCCAGAGCCATCTATTTGCAGTATTTTACAGAGCAATAGTAGAACAATTTTGGATGAACTATGGCCTAAAATAAGAAAGGAGGGAAAAGGTCAATAAACAGAATGAAAATCTCCTAATTTGATCCATTTGCTGACAACAAACACAGATTGGGCAAAGTACCAGACAACTCTAACAGAACTAGCAAGGTTAATGGAGCTGCTGCTGTAACATATTGTAGATCTCGTAGTGTCAGTGGCGATAGTGGTAATGTTGTAAACACAGTTTGTTTTCCATCTGGTGCGTGGTACATGCCCTTGATAAAAGGGTGCTGCATTATGCATTTCTGTTCTCCTAAATTTATTTACTCCTAAAAATGTATAATGATTTTAATAGCCATATACAAAGACAGAACTTCTGCTTTAAAAAAAAAAAAGGTTATCAAAAAAATTCCCTAATTAGGTTAAGGACAACATTAAATCAAAAATATTGTCATAATAAGTATGGGATTTCTTTCCTCCCTTAAAAAAAAAAAAAAAAAAAAGAAACTCAAATACTTCTCCAGTTGAATACCTTCAAAGTAATAGATGAGGATGCTGCAAAGGACTGCAATGGAATGTAATAATAATATCTTACATTTGAATTAATCGTGAACACTTTACAAAGTAATACACAATTTTCAGGCTATTTATTAAAATTATAAAAGATCTATGTTCCAAAGCAAATTAAAATCAATGTAAAGTCTTATCTTCATTGCAAGTGACTTTGGATCAAGCCTTGAGAGATCACTAATATGAAAATAAAGTACCTTTCAGTAGCACTTCATGCTAACAATTCCACAGTCATGAATCTCAGATTCAACTTCATCCTGTACTCTTAGGGATACACATGGCTGAGCACATACTTTTGCTTCTCTTAATCAGTGTTTTTAACTAATATTCTTGTTGAAGCCTTGCTCTGCAATATAATCACTCTTTTCATCAAAATATTTACCCGAGGAAGCGCAGAGCCTGGAGGGCTCCCGTTAGAACTGTGTGGGGTATCTATGGTTACAATGCATTCCGGGTGGAGAGGACCAGGAGCACAGCGTGTGCAGGAGAGAGATGTGCACCCAGACTGAATGCAAGGCAGCCCGAAGGAGGCAATGCACTGTCTGGAGAAATTCTGAGCATTGCTGGAGAAAGCTGATTAGAGGGGATAAACCAAAAGGGAGGGAAACGGCCCGCAAAGGCTTCTATGCTGGCATTAAATAAATATCAACGGGAACTTGGGAGCTTGTGAACCGGCCAAGGAGAGAGGCCTGCCCGAGGGTGATGGGCTGCCTAGGCAGGCAGGGTGCAGTGCTCTGGCACTGCCCATGAGCCAGTCTGTGACCCTGGGTGTCTGAAATGACACCGTGTGCCCTGTGCCCCAATGCCAGATGGGCAAGGGATCAGGTGCTGCTGCAGAGCAGTGTTTGTCACTGAGGGAACAGCTCAGTGAGCTGCCTGTGGCTGCTGGGCATCTTGAAATCACCAAGAGCAATAATGAACTAAAAAGGCTGAAATTTGCTGTGCAAGTGTTTGCTTGAAGGCTACCCTCTACCACAGCATTGAGTACACAACTCATGTAAACATCTGTTCAGTCACCAGGCTCCAAGAATCAGTTTGGACCTTACTTTTCAGAGCAAACAATTAGATTAGCAGTGTTAAGATTAATTCCTTTCAAAATAAACTAGGAGCTGCAGCCTATGGTACCTCAAAGGTTGCAGTACAGAATCATAATAGATGCAGTTTAAATGCAGAGATATAAATTGAGTTCAAGAGCTGATTTTTCCCACTGAAAGAATCACCACACGAGTCCATCCACTTTTTACACACTGACATCATGGAGACTGTATTACTAAACATTCTCTTATAAGAAAAAGACATTTTTTTGTTTTCCAAAAGAGAGCTTTGGTGACAATTGGTTTTTTTTCAGAAAAGATAGCATCTGGATTTCCCCCATCCGTTCCCAGCACTTTGTTATGTAGTAGTAGTAAACCCCCTACATTTCCCAATTTAGCATTTTACATTTCCCTTCTTTTAACCCCCCCCAGGGAAACAGAACTGAAAGAAAAGCAAGTTTCAGAAAGTGAACAGCAGTCTTACTAGCCTACTTTTCCCAGCAGAGTGGGTGAAAAACACAAGTGTGAAATGACATATATAAAATAAGTGATCACTGTTGGAAAGAAAAGGAGGCTTAAAAAAGAAAACTGATGTTAAATTCTCAAATATCCATATTGAATTGTCAAAAAAATGAAAATAGGTTGAATGAAACTGGAGATTAAACATGTTTGTATTCTCTCAGACTCTGAGATTGCACTAACAGAACAAGAAAATAGTTTTTTAAAATTCTGTTCCATTTGACCATACTTCCTTTGTTTTGTTCAGGTTTGGAAGAGAAATTTTAAAAATATTAAATAATTGATTGAAAAAAACTGATTGAATAAATGATTTGAAATAATTTAGATGGCTGCTCACTATATTTCTCACCAGACACAAATTATTAGGACTGTTTTGAAAAATCTGTTGAGAGAAAAATTATTTTGAGAGAAACCATGTCCTTAACAGGAGAATCTGTATCTTGAGTTCAAACTCTGAAGTAACATTGACACTTTTAAGGAATATGCTATATAGGATTATTTAGCTGACAGACTGAGCTTGACAGTATTTATTCCTCATTTAAAAGAAAAACATTGAAAATACTCCATTTTGACTGTTAGACCTAATGTAAGAAGTGATTTTCTACTGAGATGCTGGAACAGGAGGAGAATTTCTCAACAATATACTCTTCAATGTTGCTGAAAACAAGCATCCCCACACCCCCTTTCTTGAAACATTATTTAGATTATAGAAAATAATATTGATGCAAAAACAGTGTCCAAATGATGGCATAGTTTCAGCCAAACTATCTCCAAGGAAAGCCCACTATTAATCCCAGAGGGCTATCAGATGCACAGAAGACACATCTGGGTTATACAGACACCAAATTCTGTGACTGCTGTTATGCAGTGGTTCCACTCCAAGTGCCAGAAGTCATCAGCGATGATGAGGGGGATATGGCACTGGAGCTATTTGGGCAACTAAGATAAATACCCTCCTTGGGATAGGTTACTGTTCACACACACAATATGCATTAGCTTCTGACCTGATGAGCGTGTGGTTTCAGATAGTTAAGACAGAAAGCATAAAGGAGAAGATGTACTACTATCACATAGCAAAATGACACTTACTCAGTTACAGGACCCTGACAAGCACAGGAGACAAACCCGTGCTACCTGAATTCATTAGTCCTTTTGCTTATTATGTTTCTCTAAACATATGATTACACTAAATTACTCCACTTTTCTCTAACTCCTTGTCATGATGAGCTATCACGCCCTTGTCATGAATGATGTGGTTGGCTAGGATACCATCTTTTTTCCTTAAAGCAAATTTTCCTTTCTGTCCTCCATTCCCCACTCTGGTTTTTACACAGAAAAACCAACTTCTAGCAGTTTGTGCAAAAACAGCTACTGGGGAAAAGACCCCTCCTGATATGACAGGGTTTTGTTTGTTTGGTTGGTTTTTTTTTTTTAAAGTCAAGAGTATAGATGGCTTCAATTACAACTATCATATATTCCAGTGTATTTAAAGCCTCTAAATCAGTCATTTATAAGCTTGACCATTAGTTGAAAACTGGAAATAATTTTCCCATGCACTTATTACTGCGTTGCAGGACATCACACATAGTGACCATTCTACCCACATTCATCCCAAGGGTTACCGAGATGCAGGCTGCAAATTTAATGTAGGTATAATTTAAATTTAGGTTTAATTTTATACCTTGTTCAGGTTACTCTAATACATATTTTAGGCTGAAGCTATTTTCTTTCTGTATACAATTTTATCACCATGATTTTATCAAAACTTGCTTGATCTACATTGTGAGTGATTCAGCTGTAAATACCTGTGGACTTTGTATTTAAAAATTCTTGATAACAGAACTCAGGAGTCTGGTGGATTTTACCAAATAAATATTAACTAAACAGTAGATTATAAACACATGCATTTTGCCACTGACAAGACTGAAAGAAATCCCACAACACAAGAAGAGCTGTTTACAAAATAAGATTTTAATTTAATTTTAATTTGTATTTCTTTTTTCTTCTCTTAATCTTCAAATTAAATTTTTGACTACTACTTTAGACTACAGTAACTTACAAGGCAGGTAATAGGTAAAAACTTTAATAATTGCCAAAATGTTTCCTTTCTAGGTTTCTGCTTTTCATGAAATGAAGCAATGGCAAGTATTTTGTAATATACGTGTATGCACATATCTTTTTTTCCATGTTAATCTTCAATTCATGGATCAACACAAGAGTTATTTAATGAAAAAACTATTTTAAGTAAGTGCTGCCACAAACATTTTTGAGTCATATTTAATTTTAATTTTCCCTTACGTAGATAATGTCAGGATTTGATTTTCCTACAGTTCTAATAATCTTAAAGATAACTCTGAAATTTACTTACTGTCTTTCCCGTGATGACCTTGAATAACAAATGGTTCTGCACATTTTCTGGATTACAAACTTCTCCCTGCTAGGCACCACTGTGTAGTTTGTAATCACTGCCCTGTACACCTATTTTTAGGTACACAGTTCTTGAAGCTCTGCACTGTTCACAGATTTCTTCAGACAAAGCATTTGGAGCAACATCACAAAGACAATACTAATTCTCCTTTTATGTAAATGTATTAAAACAAGTACCAGACATGCACATGTATTTAAACATAAATATCAGACATTCAAATGCCCAAAGTGCTAACAAAATATCTGAACTGTACCCTTTTATTTTTGCTTACAAAGAGTAAATGTAGGGATTCCTGAAACCTCAAGCCACCTTTATGACACTGACTTACTTTATGAAATGACTGATTGGGTGAAACTGTTCCTAATGATATCTGCAGCACTCAGTGCCACTCCCCAAAGGGAGATCTCTGTTTGTAACCATATGTATTTGCTGGTTAAAGATAAATCTAAAATGTTATTTTATAGGAAGCAGAATCATAGAAGCTTGCGGACTAAGATTTATACTGCAATTTTAAATTTATTCTAAGTCATGGATAAGTTCTCAGGGTTTTGCTGCCTTGAGTATTTTCAGAAGCAGCTCCCCCATAGGCTCAAAAAGGTACCCCAGAAGTGCCCAAAAAGTACCTAAAGCTGCTGTTCCCGTGCTGCTCCCCCTTGCACTGACAATTCCAACTGCAGAGCTGCACAGCAACATCACACAGATTTGCTCCTTCAGCAAAAATGTTCTTATGCTTTCTGAAGGACAGGGCTGTCCTGGGAAGAGGCGGGGGAGCCATCAGGGGGTTTTAGCAGTGCTTTGTTTTCCTCCTCTGACTGGATTACTGCACCCTTGCAAGGGTAAAGAGGAAGGAGAAATATGGGGTCAGAGGTGAGGAAATCAAAGCTGCCACTCTGACTGCAGCACAGACCCAGAATGGTCCATGCTGACCTTGGAACTGCACCTTAAGCAATCTTGCATAAGATATTCATGCAGTCCTTTCCATAACCATTTTTGGAGCTTTTCCTTTTAATTAATTTCTGGATATGATAGATTGTGCTTTCAGGAGCTATCACAGTATCATATTAAATTTTGGAATCATTAGAAAAAGAAATTTTTAAAAAGAACAAAAAATATGAACTTCAAAGTTTAGACAGAGAATAATAAACACAAGAAATGTCAGTCCCACACACCCTGGAGTTTCAAACGAGCTGTTTTCCAAAGGTAAAGAAAGGTCATCATATTCTGACCTCAATGGTTATTTATCTGCTTTTACACAATCCAGAAGTTTGTGTCCTAACCATCAGAGTGTAAAGAGTCCCATTAATTTACTTTTTTCTTATTAGCAAATATTACATATTATGTACAAACAGTAATCTATCAAACACCAGGGTGCACCCATCTCACCTTGTAACACTACAGGTCAAAAAGCTGCTTCTGGATGACTGGAGAATAACTTTTTAAAGCTTATTCTGCCTACCTGAAAGTAGGGATTTAAAGCCAAATCTGTCAGAACTCAACATTCCAAGAATATTCTGCAATATAACTGCTTCTTCCATCTGTTGTGGGAATTCAGAGGGGCTGCATCTGCTCTACTTTGTCCAAAGCACTTCATTTGGAACAGAAATGAGCAGCACTCCTCCAATCTGTGTGCTGACTTCAGAGCAATTAGACAGCACCTAAAGGGAGGTGCAGGAGGTAGGGACCTGCCTGGGAACCTGGGTGTCCACTCTCAAGTCTGTGACTGGGAACTACTCTCAATGGTTGACATTTACAAACCAGAAGCTACTGGATCTTTTGGCTGGCAAGGATTTCTTTTGTGCCAGAAGAACATTCACAGTCTCATCCAATAAATTTAAACTGAAAGTGCCCTTAAATTCTTTTTTGTTTGTTTTTTGTTTTTCATTACATTTCACCCAATAGTTTGGGAAAAAAAATCCATAGTACTACATCTTGATGATTGTTGAACCCCTTCTAAACCCTTGTGTCAGACTGTTATAACTGAGTGCAAGTGCCTCCTTCTCATAATCCATTTTGCATCTAAACCCAATCTCCACACAGAAAAAAAGTCCCCAACAAAATACACCAAGAATCTTCATGTCTTGTATAGGCACTGAGCGCATCCCAGAGGCTTTATGCTAAGCAGCTGAAATAACTCTTTTGGAACTGTTTAGACCATCAAACCAAACAAGTATAACTATTCCAAACATGTTTTCCCTCTGTACTCCAGATTGCAAAGTGTCTTGCTACTTACCAGTGTCTTCATCTGCTCTTTTAAAGATTGGTAGCTATTCACTCATTCAGTAATCCTAAAAAGAAAAAAGCAGGAATGCTTATTTTAGGTGCCACCATCAGTTTTAAGTTGATATATCCCAAATTCAGCATTTTTCACAAGCATTTAAATATGACACAATAAAAAAAAAAACAACAATATTCTACAACAATAAAAAAAGTTTTCCTGTAATCAAAACCACTGCAACAGATCTGAACATGTCTGTGTAAGATAACATCTGTTTCTCCCATCCTCTTTGTTATCCCCTCAGTCCCTAAGCACAGATTGGATGCCTTTTCCTATGGTGCCAAGGCAGGTACGTGCCACAAATTGCAAACATTTACAAACTATTTCCAAAACACCCAAGAATGGAAATAAGAGTTGTGGGAATTCAAAAATCAAAGGATCATGATTGCATGCAGTCAAAATATTCTTTTCCTGGTTTTCTCTGGTGTTTTCTTCACCCAATCTATAAGATGCAGCTCCTGCCTATGTCAAAGAGTCTTTGACCATTGCACCCCAGAAAAGCTAATTTTAAGATTACATTTAGAAAAAAATAGTCATCTCAGAATACATTCTATGATGAAAAAAAATATTTATGCAGCTTTGCAGAACAGTCCAAACACATAGTTTGCACCAAAATCTTAAATATACAAAAATATTGTCTCATATATTTATTTTGTGAGTCATTAATTTTTAAAAATATTTTCTTTCATCATGAAGTCTTGTTGCAGATATAAAGCCTAGGATCATTAACAGAAGCATCATAAGGAACTTAATCCAGGTTGGACTTAGCCTGTGCTGAGAGCTGTCTTTTCTAGCTATCATGAGAGAATATTTGGGTGAATTTTGAACCTCAGTGGTTCCCAACAAATGGAAAGCTGTCAGGAACTTCTTTGAGTAGGACAAGAAAGTTAACAAAGTTACTTCTGCTTCCTAAAAAAACCGCAAAATAGCAATAACAAAGACAAGCACTTAAAGAATAACATGAATTTGTATACAATCCTGTGTTCAGAGGCAATTACAAGTTTCATTTGCAGCAGCTTGTTACCAAAGTAGTGCCAGCAGTGTTTATTAATTTAAGGTGTTTTCTCATGCTTAGCTCCTTTATGAAGAAAGTGAGAATTAGTCTACTGTTTCTGAGGAATTATAGGTTTCAAATCATTTAAAAAGGGGAGAGTGACTAGTTCTGCCACCTATTTGCCCTGCAAACATTCTGCCTCTTATACATGCCAGGAATTATGACAGCTCTGTTTCAGACTACCTGTACATTACTTTAAATATTGCTGTACAGAATCAAAATGATTTTGTACATTAACCAAAATCTGTGCTGATGTTCTTTTGTAAAAGCTCTACTCTTGGCTTTCAGAAGAACATGTTGTTTCATTCCCCTAAAGAAGCTTAGAACATCAAGGAAAATAACATCAAGTGATGGTCGGTTCAAACGTATTTCTAATCTTTACAACCCTTCAGTAGTTACATTAAAAAAGTGAGGCATAATTTATTTCTGATGAAACAGAGTTGCTCAGCTTTCTGCTAATAGGATCCTCAGGGCAAAAGGGGTAGGGGAAAGCACTGATAAAAGTAGAGAGCTTCGTTTTACTGTTTTGTTTTTTTTTCTCAGTCTGGAAACAATAAATTAATAATAGTGTTTACTCTGATTATCGTTGATTTAGGATAAATTGTTCTCATTTAGCAAATGGGGAGATGAAATTCAGTGCCCAAGGGACTGAGAATGTAAATCTATGCCAAAGGCTACAATTGAAGACACATTTCCAGATCCATTCTGAGTTCCTGGATTAATTCCAATCATTGCTGATAGTAAGGAGTCTGATATTCTAGTGCCGTTTACCAGTTTAATGATGCAAGTTGCCACTCCTTTCTCCTCCTCTCTCTTTTCTTTCCCTTCTGCTCTCCTCATATCCCTCTTAAAATTATTTGGTTTTTATTAATCCTTGAAGGGCCACTAGTTTTCAGGGTTTTTCTTTTCAAAAAGCCAGTACAATTTTGCTCAGTGGTGCACGCCTATGTTTTAATACTTTTAATTCATCCAAAATTATTCTTCAGCCAGCCGATCCTCATTCAATGTAGGAATTGAGCAGGAAAATGTCAGAACCTTGATTTGGCATACTGTGCTATTAAAAAAAAATTACTTTTCAAGAAAAAACATCATGAAAGCAATAGAAAAACCATTATTCAACCAAAAAGACAGCTTGGACAAAGTGTACCATTAAAGATATTTTCATTTCCTTAAAGTGCAGTGGTATCATACTTCCTGTACTTGAAAACAAGGAAAGAGGGTACATAACACTACTAGTGAAGCTGATGACAGACAGCAAAAGCTTCAGGCTAGTGTTACATTCCCTCATATGGAAAGTATCATCGTTTATTACCACTCATTAAAATTTAATTTCATAGAGCATCTTTAAAAGGTCATTTTTAAAATGGGAGTACTATAGCTGATATTACTGAGTAATTAGAACTTTGAGAAGACAAATCCTCACTTTTGTTGCTTTCAATTATTAAAGATAAGGCAAATCTGATTAATTCAGCTCTTTTTTAATAAAAAGCAGTTTATTGTTTTGCTATGTATCTAGCCCAGTCATTTGCTTTGAGTTCTCCTGATAAATATCTTTATCCTGAAAATGCCATTGTATTACTACACCAACATATTCATTGCCTGATATTGCATTTACCATATTCTAAGATGGCATGTCCCTTAATGTTTTAGTCACTGATCATGAGTAGTGCATTTAACATTTACACATGATGTACGGAAGCAACAATATCTGCAAATATCAAACCAGACTAGCTTAGAAAACAAAAACTAGATTAAACCAAAGTGTTCAGTAAGCATATCCCCATAGCATATTCTTTATTATTTTACCTTAATATTCAGTGTAATTTGATGCTGCTTCGAAATCTATGCCAACAAATCTTGGTGCCAAGGTGGGCTTAGCAAGAGTGTGCAGGCTACCGCTGCTTCCTCCATGGGCTGTCAGTGGAACTCAGAGACACAGCTGATCCATTTATTTCAAGGAAAACTGAATTAAAAGTGCACAGATGATCAGCTTTAACCCTTAAAACCAGGAGTTTAAACCTGAAACTCAATTTCTGTACAGCTTGTTTTAAGACATATTTGTGACCTGTTTTGACAGTTCCTCCTCTTTGGCACAAAGACAGTGCTGACTTTGAATGTCTTCAATGGTTTTTGGTGCCCTTGATTAGGGGTTTCAAATGATCAAATAATGGCACAGGGATGAGCTCAATGTACTGTTTCAATGGCTATGATTTTACTCAAAGCACTGCTCTTTGGAAGGATTTCTGTTTTCCAGCTTGGATGTAACAGAATGATGCAACTGTATGAAAGAGCAAAATTCTTCTCTTCCCCACTGTTGCCATGAGAAAAAGAGTGAGGTACTGGCTGCTACCTCAGCCAAACCAGTACTTGTAAGAGTGCTGCTGGACTCGGAAGTGGCCAGGAAAATCTTTGTTTTCACAATGGGAAAAAGGAAAAAAGCCAGAGCAAGCAAGACATGCCAGAGTCAAAGGCCAGCCCCAAAGAACTGCAGAACCTAACCTATGCCTCCTATTTCTTGTCCTCTCAGTTGCACATACTGCCACAGCAATGTCTTTTCAATATTTAAAAATCACTTTCTTAACATTTCCAGAGTAATCTGCAAATATACAAATACAAGTTTACTCTTTTAGTGTCTTACTGGTACTAGATCCCATCAGGTAGATTGATAATTGCTTTCTAAAACTGAGCAAATGGCTCAAAATGTGACTTCATCTTTCTTGGCCTCACCATAATTTATATTTTGGAAGAAAATGGTAACATTGTGAAGATTAAAAGAAAAATATATAAAACTGCAAAGAAACAAGCCCTACTATCAAATGAAGACTTCTTTCTATGATATTTAAGTCATAATTTTACAAACAAATTAATAAATCAACACCATACATGGAAACTAAAGAAGGTAAAGATTGCAGGTTATAGATTTCATCTTCTCTTTACTATTGTTAATATATTTACAGCACATTGTTTAAACATATCTCCAAGCAGATCTGTAACAAGTGTGTGTTCCCAACTACTAGTCTTAGAAAGACCTGCTTACTCTCACCTCCATCCATCCTTTATTTTCAAACTTTCCACCAAAGTTTTAGACACATACTTTTGCATCACTCATTCTCGAGCTTTAAGCAGGACTTCAGAGGGGGAAGTCTTTTATAGGTCTAAATCCAGCAGAAATGCAGAATTCATCCATCTAAGTCCTCTTGGAATATGAATCAAATAGTTCCATTTCACATGGTTCAGTCACAGCCCACACAAAGTGTTTTAACAGTCAACTCTTCCTTTTCAATGCTCAACCAGAGAAAATTAGAGCCTAGTTAGCAATTGGCACATGGACACAGGGCATGGGATACCTGGACTAAATGGTTTGTTTAGACTGACCAGACTCAAACTGCAGATGCCAAACTGCACTCCAAGAAGGAACTAATAGATGATAGCGAACACCTTCAATCCTTGATTAGAAAAAGTTTTCCAGGCTGCTGTATATAATGCAAGATTCAGTTAGATGTGTGATTTCCCTTCAGCTCCTTGGACTGCTTCTATATTTGATACTGAAATTACAATGGACTAGTTCTGAAGGGAATGCTTGAATCAGGCATATCAAATATAGCCACCTGCTACTATTAAATAGCATTTGTAGTTTGCCCACTGTGATATCATCTTGTAAGTAAAGTTCAAAACCTATGAGAAAACCTGCTCTAATAAGAAATCCATTTCAACAGAAACACCAGGTTACATTAAAAAAAGGGATTTGTTTCTTAATACCTTTTTAAGTAGCTTTGGCTAAACTGTAAGGAAACATCCACATACCTTTAGCAATCCAATTGCACCAGAAAAAGAATAAACTTTTAAAATCGCAAACATTTTCCAGTGTACTTGACTGAATTTTTGTCATTCTGATAACAGCAACAGTCTTCATGTAATCTATCACCAAAATGATAAATGACCCCTAAAATTTATAGTAGAAACAGATGTGAACCTTAATTCTAGAAACAACTGAGAATCAACACTTTTCCTGACTGTTAGTGTGTCATTCTAAACAAAAATCAGGAGTGTTACTCAGAATCACCTGTTCAGACTTTTTGAATTTGCTCCAGAGCAAGATCTTTATCTGCAAAGTGTCATCAGCACATTCACACAGCAACATGATCAATGTATTTGACTCTAAAGCCATGGCTTCTGTAAGGCCTCCAAAGTTCTTTAATGGCACTTGTTTCCTACTGGTAATAATTCCTTGACAGGATCAGCCTCATGGTAAGACGTGCAAAGCCTCAAAAGGCTCTGGAAAAACAATTTCCACAATAGCCTCTCTACACAAAGAGGCAAGTAGCAAAGCTGCCTGCATACTGACATTCCTGGAGTTTTTGTTCGCACCATTTTCTGATGACCTTACCTATTATCTTCGTGCAATCTTTTTCATATGTATTTTAAAAGGACTTTTTAAATCAGGCCAGCTGCTTGTGGAGAGCAGAGGAATAGGAAGCAATAACATCAGGAAGCAAAATGTCCTTTCAAATGCAGTTTGCAAACTCAGCCTTGTTTGCTATATACTGCCTATTTTTTAAATAATGCACAAATCATCTCCACTACCATGGAAATAATCAACAGAGAATCAAAACCTGGAGCTTCTACTAGAGCACAAATCAAAAGCTGTTGGAATCCAACAGCTGGAGCCTGTCTCATTATTTCACTACACTTTGATGTGCTTTTCAGCCAAGTATCTTAGAGATTTACTTACAGATATGTCTATGTACAAATTCTACATTGCTTACACATTATAGTTTCCAACAGAGATAAATTCACTGAATTCTCATTTAAAAAAAAAAGACAAAAAAAAACAAAAAAAAAAAAGAAGAAGAAAGAAGTCTTCTATTAAGCACAAAATCCTGTAAATAGAGGAATTGAAAATCAGCTGCATCTAATAAAAGAATCAAGTTTGTTATTGACTTTGAGCTGGTAGTTTCCATTAGATTATCCATCATACTTTTATTATGTGATCAACTGCCTAATTAATTTCATACTCATGCATTTAGGCAGAAAGCTGTATGTTTCAATGGGCTTTGCTATAATCCTGCACCTGCGGCCTCAGAGATTCAGACAGCTCTCTATCATAAGTTTATACTGTGCCTATAATCATGTCAGCTGGAGTATGGTTCCAACTATCCAGGCTGTTGAAATATAACAGTATTTAATTTCTGAGGCACTAGAAAATTTGCATCTGTGGTTATGTATCTTTGGACTTTAATCAGATGAAAGTCACTGTGAGATATTAAGAGAGTTAGATACAATATTTTGCTCAGACAGTTTTAGTGGATGTATCAGACACTGTTTTGATTTTCCTTGCTTATCTAGTAATATGAACAGATGCAATCACGCTATTGTATAATGAATGTTGATTGCCAACAGTATTTGATTTTGCAACCATTCTGTAGTGATAATTAAAGATAACTTGATATCCTATACAGTGATAGTTAAAGATTGCTTTGTATGCATTATTGCGTAAATAAATGCCACAGAGAATGAACGTACGAATGAACGACAACTTTTTATCTGGAATATATTTCAGGGCAAAAAAAGTCACAAGTCTTAATAACATAGTAGCTTTCCTTGAAAAATTTGTGTTATTTATCCTTTGTTTCCTTCTAGTTTATGAACTTGACACTAAGCAAAGTTTTAGTTATTCAGGGTGCATGAGCTGTACCTTTCTCAGAAGGGACAAGAAATGCAGTCTGATGGAAGTTATGCTATACTGATTTCCACTAATAAACCTCACCAAAGTTCAGATATTCATGCCATTATAGTTTTGGCCAAAACTATGTAGATTTGATGTTCAAACTAAACTAGACATAAAATGTGATACAGAAGCAAGTTGGAGTTATCCTTTACACATCAGTAGCCCAAGGAAAGCATGGATAGGTCCAGCCAAAGCGACTAGTAATTTTATTTTATTTTATTTTCAGATTAGGCATATCGCTCTCTGTGGTTCTCCTGGGTAGTGGATGAAATCTGCCCCAGCTCTGCAAGCACTGCTCTGCTCATGTCTATCACATTCACTGGTTGGAGCGTGTGTGAGATGACACAGAAATGCATCTTTATTCACTCAGGTGTGCTAAGCACTGGCCCTGCGTCCTCCACACTCCCTGTGTGCCCAAGAAGGCAGAGAAGCAGAAACACCTTCCTTTGTACTGCCACAACCAAGCACTTTGCTGACTATTTTAAGCTCATACAGTTTATTTTGGTAGCAGACATGGCCTCAGCCCCCTGACCATCAACATTATGCCTCCAACCCTGCAAATTGCAATGCCAATTTGGGTAACTCTGCTCTGACACAATGCAAATCTGTGTATCAAAGCAGTGTTTGACTGCCATGGGTGCTATATGCAGCACTAAGTAACTCATGTGCATCTCCAGTGTCAATATTACATGATGGTTTTCATCTCTGGAGTTTTATGTTTCACTTTTAATCATAATTCAACAGGGAAGACAGCAAGCTCCTTAGTTCACTGGTCAATGTAGTTAGCAGGTGAACTCCTTATAAATGACAGATGTGCTTTCACTGCAGCAGTTCTTCCTGGTTTAGAAAGGATGTGTCAGGTGTTGAAACTTGCCAATTAAATGATCTTCATTCTTGATGTGAGCTTTAGTCACTGAGTACCTTGAAATCTCCCTTCTCTCCTGCTCAGTCAGAACCACCAGACTATAACACCTATATATTATTCCCTTCTGGATCACTGGTAATTTGAAGCTGATAATTATTTCTGTTTTTTTGCTAAGAAACTGAAGGATACCTGTGCCTCTGATGTATTTCCACTGTGTGTCTTTGTGTATGTCAGAAAGCTATCACTTCGCTGCGATCTAAGAAAGCATTTTTTCCACTGACATTTTTCTTACGACTTTTCATTCCAATTTATAAAGTTACCTGTTGAGGAATTTTTATGATACCACCTACTTCCCATAGAGGCTACCACCTAAGCCTTGGCTAGTTCACAGGATATCAAACTCCCTAACAAGTTACTGTCAGTTGCAGTTTTTAAGACTAGAACTAGGTCAGGTATATTACGTACATAAATTCTTTTATGTAGCACAGCTAAGACAAAAAAATATTTTAGAATTAAATAAAAGATTTTAGAACAAAAAACCATAAAGGAAAACAGGACTGAAAGTCTAACTATCAGATATAAAAATGCTTCTCATCTCAAGAGTGAAATGCCACAAATTATTTTTAAATTACCAAACCCCCGAGGTTGAAGCCATATAGTTTCCAGCTTTGACTAAGAGACCTTACAATAGTACAGGAGGTTTTGTTACACACATAGCATATGAGCAGAGTCAGTTTTAATATGGGATCCCTTAGATATTCATTCAGCAAAGGCTGCCAAAATGATTTTTGTTCTGATGAGGATAGAAATAGCTTTACACAATATTGATCTTCTCCAAGTCTTGGGATTACTCTGTGTAGTTTTGGAAGAGCTACAACAACAGCAATGGTCAATGCTTTATAAAAAGCTAGTTCGTATCATATTTAATTACATTTTATTTCTCTTTACACCTTATGATAACCCATCTCTCTGTGGAATTCCAGACATATTTCTACAACTAATATCCATTTAGTGTTAAATGTTTATTGTGATGTTTTGGTGTTTCAGGTTCTGATTAAAGAAATGCAAACAAACTGTGAGGGATCACAATACTTGTTGAAAAATCTAGGGCGTGAGTTTAAGTTCCAAGGGCTTTTGTGTTTTTTATTTGTACTGACTAGCCAACCTGAATTTGACCACTATGTCCACGGCTAGGCATAGAAGCAATTGAACACCTAGAACTGTACTTATGGTTAGTTGTTTGCTTTAAATTTTGTTTCTTTCAGTGGCAGAATCAGTGGTGCTCATGTTTTCAGGCCATCAGCTGCTCAATGCTTAAGCAGAGAGAGAGCAGCTGACAGCAGGTAAACCTGCTTTTCCAAAAGCACTGACAAAATGATGCCTATGGCTGCAGCATTTATGGTTCTAAGGGACAATTCTAACAAACTAAACACACACTAAAATACAGAGTTTAAAAGGAATTAATAAAGAAAGTTAAAATTCTTAGGTAACCAGAAATTCCTATTGTGGTTGTGTTATAATCATTATTAATCCTCTTGCTTGAGCTTACTGGGTTTGGGGATAAGCCATGGAACCAGACACAGATGGCTTTAATATATACTTTGCAAGAACAGGCATCCCAGGAGAGAACATGACTTAAACACATTTTTGGGTCATGTCTCCTCTCCTGTATACTCCTTATTCCTGCCAGTACTAATTAATGTACAAGATCAGACAAACATTGCCAGCAAGTGTGTGACAAGCAGCCTAAATGGAAAGCTTTCCTAACACGAATCAAACACACAGGAAGTGGGATGAGGTGTAGACAAAATAGCATTATACTGATTTTGCCATCTATATAGGGTCAAGTGAAAGAGCTGTAAAAAGCAAGGAAGGGCCCTGTGGGTCAGAAGGCCCAGCTCAAAGACAGAATGCACCTGCAAAGCCAGTTTGCAACCCTGAAGGGCTAAAGCTGGCCATCAGTGTCCGACTCCACACATGCCAACAAAACCAGGTAAACAAACCCCCAGAAAAATTCTTGCCACAGATCATTCTCTTCAGCAGCTCCAGAGCATCTTCTGAGCATCTCCTTCCTCTCGTGAAACAGAGCAACACACAAAGGAGCAAAGCTCACCAAGCAGCTTTACTTAGCAACATTTGAGAACAGAATCTGACAACTTTCCCTTCTGAAATCTATTCTTAAATAAGCTGCCTAATTATGCCCAACCCTTGCCAGCTTTTTCTAGAAGTTCATCACTTCAAGAGGAGGGCTGACAAGAGATCTGATCTTCCAGTGAAACTCTGAGGTTTTGCATGGTGCCTCCAACCACAATCAGGCAAGAGCTACCTTCTCAAAGATTGAATGCTCTCTTCTTGTTTTAGAAAAAAAATAAGACCCATAAAACAAAATGCATAAATGCAAAATATTGAAGACACCAGCTGTGTGATGAGGCTGTTAGGTACCTTCACTGAGAAGGGCATGCCACACTTGAGAATCTCAATGGAATAAGGAAATGGGGTGCTCTAACCCACAAAGATGAGGGGGAGTTCTCCTGACATTCCCATGGTAGACTAAGACTGTATCTGACAGGAATGAGGTTTTGTGATTACCTATCTGAGGATAGGAAGCAGAGAGGCCTAAGCAGTGCATCCTGGACTGTCATGACAGAAACCAGACCAAGCTGAAAGATACTGTGGTGATAAATGGCTGGAAACAAAAAAACAAGCCAACCAAAAACCAAAAAAACTCAACAAACCCAGGTAGACATGAAGTCACGTACTTTGAATCACAGCACCCCAAGCAGAAGAAAAGCTCTAATTTCTTTTTTGTTAAGATAAGTTAGTTCCACTTAACCAACACAGAGCTAAAGCTCTTGCCTAGGAAAAAAAAAAAAAAAAAAAATACTCTTAAGCACAGTAGGTCTAAAGACATGACCAGAAAGCAGATGTTTAAAGCATAAAACCAATCCCCTCCAAAGGAGAACTTGTTTAGAACAGTAAATAAATATAACCATCCTAGTCCTATTTGAAAGGGGGAAAAAGAACTATAAAAACCTTTTAAAAGTCCAAAGAAGTTTCTGAACCTACAGATCCTTTGCCCTCAGAATCCTTATTTATGTGATGTATCTCTACTTCATACACACTGCATCTGTATTCACAGGGATGTGTTGTTGCACTTACACGGTTCCCAAACCTCTCCAGCTCCTATTTTTCACTGAAGCATTGGGATCCACCCTTACATGAGCCTGCAGCACTCCAGATGGGTCACAGAGCCTTGCCAGCAGCCCTGCTCAACATGGCAAGATAATTTTACAGTCTTCTGTTTAAACATTGTGCAGTGAATATGATTTCTGATTCAAAATAATAATGGCATATGGCACAGCTTTAATAGCACTGCCATTTTGGATGGAATCGAAGGCATTTTTTTCTTTTTAATTTGCTTTATTAAAACACAGTATCTGCATTAGCTACTGCCAACATACAGCCAAGAGTAACGAGAATGACCTATTCAACATGGAAATTTTGTGCTAAGGCCTTCTGTGCAAGTTGGCTAAGTGATGGAACAGGCACAGGAGTTCAAAGGTCTGAAGAAACAGCAAAATATTAACAACTCAGTATCTCTTTAAATTTAAGAAGCATAGTCCCAGAGGTTGTCTGACTTCCTTAATTTCTCCCTTTCTCTCTCTTTTTTTTTTTCCTTTTTTTTTTTGCTTGCCCATTTATATAATGCTTAGCTTTTTGCTGTTGTGGATTTGTACNTCAGACTATCTGACTGGGAATTAAACCTTGACAATGCTTGAAACCATTAAAATATTCAAGCTAATTTTCCTCCATCCTCCAAAATGTAGCTGTACTTTGGGCAAGTATCATACATTTGATTTGTATTCCCTTTACACAAACTCAATTATTGCACAAACCCTTTTATCATTTAAACAAGGGAAGGAATTCAAGAGCTTAAAAGAGCTGTAACACAGCAGATCAACACACTGGCAAGTGAGTGACAGTTTAAGACCCTCAATCCCACAGCTGAAATATGAATATTATTTTTCAAATAGCATAACTTCTTAAACAGAAATCTCACTTCATTCCTACTCTGACAAGGAATGTCTTCTCCAAGTGAATAACTTGGAACTTCACACATACACACTTAAATTAGTTTAAATTTCTTGTACTCCTCCCATTTAAATTATTTTCCTTTCCTTTGTCTAAGTCTTCCAAAATGGAGATTGCTCTAATGCAGCTTTACCTAAAAACACAGACCAAACCAACCCCACCCACCCAAACCACCCTGAAAGTACTACGTAAAATAAGGAGGTTAATTCAAATTTAATTTAAAAGAACCTAGAAAAAAATATTGGAAGAAAAAAATTTGGAAGACATTTTTAGGAAAAAAAAAAAAATCAAAACTATTTTATGTAAGTTTTGCCTCTTTTAATTTACCTGAATATTTGCATAATTCCTCTATGTCCCAGCTACAGACCTCTGTCCCAGCTAGAGATTGAACAGTGGAATCACATCCCAATACTAAATTTACAAAATTACAAATGCCCAGTAATGTAGTTACAGCTGCATTTAGTGCATTTCCTTACAATAACATGGTATTTTAATTAAAACCAAAGAATATATGAAAGCAGTTTAAAGCTCCTTCAACAGAATCTGTTACTGCAGTGTGGGAACTAATGGAAATAATACTCTTTTCTTAATATTACGTTTTTTAAAAAATCCTGCTGTTTAAATTATATGAGCATTAGGGAAAACAAAGAGATGCCTTCTTTAAACAGATATTTAAAAAATATAGTCTATATTGCTGTCTTTCCCTTCCATTATAAGGAAGACTCCTCAGAATTTTCAGTCTGCCTTAAGCCAGTCTTAGAATCCCCAATGCAGAAGAGCAAAAGAGAAAAGGTGTTCTGCAAATCTCTCAGTCATTCTGAGCTCCACACTGCCACACATCAATAAGCCTTGCTCAGGTGTAGATGAATGAAGTGGTGCACTCTTAAGAGCCTGAGACAGAACACCAGAGATTCAGAGCTCTACCTCTTTCAAGCCCACTCCATCACCTTCCCCATTAGAAAGAGAACATGGAGAAAAGAAATGAGACAAAGTCCAACCCCACATTTTGCAGTCTGCACAAGCGTGTCTCACTTGAAAGCCTTCGTTCCCTAATAAAAGACTTTTTGGATTTAAACTTCCTGCGTATCTGACCTCCATCCCTCCCTAAAAACATCTCTCCAAGATTCAACTTATATTTTAAAATCTCTGGGCTCTCTATCTTGATTCTTTCTCTCTCTCCCACTCTGAACAGTTGTAGAAAAGCAGCTTCTCATAAATCCTCTGCTTTCTTTCCTGTCCAGTACTGCATCAGTAATCTTTAACAAAGCAGCTTATGGAATAGCATCCACAAACTGTGGAACAATTTTCAATTCCTGCACAGTGCTATGAATGATCTTAAAAATAGGAAGAGATGGTAACCTATGAAGTAGAAATCTTTTGAAAATTGTGTTTTCCTGTTTTCTTTTCCTGCAACTTTACACTTGAACAGATTAGGTATTTAGCAGCATAACTACAGAGTAAATCTGAATATTTCAAAACCTAATTCTTGAGAATTGGTTTATTATATATTCTGGAAAATAGATACTTCTCTTGTAACTCATCTGTGCAAGAGTCCTGTCCACTGAACAATGCTTATAAAAAGGGAAGTTCCTGGAAACGGTTTTGTTTTGTTTCCAGCCTGTAGCATGCCTTGCTTCTCAATTCTTCAGATGGATGAGATACAGCTGTAGCCTGGTGTTATTCTTCAAAAGCATTAAAGCATAAAATTACCATTTATTGCGAGGTGTAAGACAAATTAAATAAGAGAGAAAATGCATCTAATCTAAGTAAAACCTCTTTCTTTTAGTATAACTTTATTTCTTTAAAGAGACTATATTCGGTGAAGGTTGGTGATGACTTAGGTAAAGAATGAAACAAAACACCTGAGATAGTTTGCATCTACTTCTAACAGCTATCATCAATCAGAAAAATGATATTATATGCTTTTTATACACGATGTAAAATTACTGGAATTATTGCATTGTCAAGATGAAGCCTTGAACTTTCTGTTCACAAAGGAGAAATTAAATCTTCAACTTTACTGCTGCATTGGAAATAGACTTTTGCTCAGTTTAAAGGAAGAATGGGAGAACAGACAGGAAAGAAAGGATGGGCTCTATAGGGAAGGTCTGGCACTCCCCAGCACTTCACCTGGACCAGAAGCTGTGTTTATAATGCAATAACAAGGCCAGAAAGAAGGAATAAACTACACTACTCACTGGTAATACACAGTGATGAAAGGAGACTGAAATACAGCCTTATATATTTACTGTACCTTTAACAATGCATAACAGCAAGTTTATAGAGAGAGAAACCTCCATTTGCCCCAGGAAATAACATTTTCATTTTAAAAACCCCTTTTTTGGTCCTTTTTTTGTGTACAACTCAAATTCCATTGTTTGTCCACATAATTTCTGGAAAGCAAGCTCAATTTCTACTTGCCCTTGAGCATCTATCTCTCTTTCCCATACTTGGAAGCATTTAAGGGATGTGCTTCAGTTCTCCTTATAATGATCGGAAGGATGATCTAAATGCAGCCAGGTCAAGGCACTGTCACCTGCACTCTCTGGTCCTGACACTCTCCAACCAGAAAAACAAAGGAGACAGTTTAAAGACACAAACTCTAATATCAAGCATCAAACGGGATTAAAAGATGTTCCTGCAATCTTAATGTAATACTATTGGAAAAAATAAATTAGAAGTAGTTTGATATCCACTTCATCCCGTGAAAGAGGATAAGAGCAAAAATATTGAAGAACTGCTTTGTAATGCACAGCTATAAGAAACAGTCCTCAGGATATCTGACACTGAAATAGTAGGGATCTGTATTTTCTTTTAATTCTGTGTTTTTTATATACCACTTCTTCTCACAGCATTCGATACAATCACATCTCCAAATAAAAATAATTCTCTGCAGAGTGACATTGATAATTGCTTAGTTCATCAGCAAGGACTGAACAAATCAGCCTGAGGAAAAAAAAACCCCAAAAACAAAAAACAACTTTTGAAGCATCTGCTCTTTTTCCCTCTTGGTATGAAACAAGAGTGGAATCAATAAGGGTGGTACAAAATGCACTGCTCACATGAAACCAGTGGTTTAGAAACACAAAAGTACTCCTAATAAATGAGCAGGTCATGTAAGAACCCCAAAGCCTAAAAAGCAGGTCAGTCTGTGCTTTTCCATCTGTATTCCCCTTTCCAATTACCCTCATTCCTTTCTTCTTGCCCCTCTTCCCTCAACACACACCTCATTCAATATCCTGCTCCTCTCAGCTCCTCTCCTTTTGTGCATTTGAATTAAATTGTTCCTCCAGTTTTCTATTCTGCTGAAAGGCCGGGTGGACAAAATAACAACTGAAGGAGACACTTTTTCATTAGCTCAAGTGCTCATCAAACAGAAGCCCTGAATAGCCAAGGGGAGCAAACACAGTCAAAACTGTGTTAAGGTTTAATTTACAAACCCAAAGCAACAAACAACACACACGCAATCCCCTGCTTAACAAGTAAATTTAGGCTCTCCCAAATCCAGGTTCCTGTCTAAATTGTGTCTTAAAGATAATTTGGAAACTCTAAGGCCCATGATCACACTGAACACAGCTGTGAGTCATATTAAGTGGTTAAGTTTTTTCTGTATAACATGTGATCATTGTCCCTGGTGCAATACTCCTGGAGTAATAAAACAGCAGAACTCACATGGTTTGCACACAAATAGTAGGGCAAATGGACTCCACAAACATTTTTAATCACAAAATAAAGTAGTTGCTATGTATACTCACTCCCACTTTTCATCTTCTTAAGTAGTTAACAATTTTGTGTCAAACACAAAGTGGACATCTTCCACTTCAAATAAATTCTTATTTTTTCCAAGAGCATTGCCTCCAATGTGAAATTCCTCCATTTACGTGTAAAGCTTCAGGAAAATTGCAATGTCCTTATTCTAAATTCCAAAAGGACAAATTAAATCACCTAATCTGCCCTTTTTACCTACTGGATAAAGAAGGAGAACATTTTAAAATCCTTATGTGGTTTATTACACACTGAAAGGTTAGCAAACAAGTTTGGCCTGCGCCACTTACTAATTTCTGAAAGTCTGAAGAACTTCACGACATGTTTGCAGTACTTAACACACTTGGGTTCTGGCAAGTGAAGAGCAGCTGGACATGAGAACCATGTTTCCCTCACAACTACTGCAAGACCATCTTTATTTCCATGAACAGTGAGAAGGGGATGAGAACTGCACAGAATCCATACCAGGCACAACCACATTCAGCCAGCAGCATACCAAATCCCCTTAGTAAATAAACCTCCTTACAGGAAAATGGATATTAATTATTAACCAAACTATATATTCAGTGACTAATTTTTATTTTTTAAAAGGTGTAGCAACTGCCTGGAAGCCACCACAATAATATGTTTCCACAGGAAAACACCTGGTTCCACTAACATGCAATTTTACAAGTTAGTTTTTCTATGACTTTAAAAAAATTCTTCACTTTCAGATGCTTCATTTCAGTCCAGGTGTCCTGTATGAATACACAGGCAGAGATTCCATTAAAGGTCTCATAGAACTTTCCAGATTCTCTTACCTTTTTTAATTCTTTAATTCCAATACCCCTTACTACAGTCACAACCAGGTATTGCACTAACACAGAACTCACTGATGTCACTGTTCATTTTTCTACTACATGAGTGAGAAACTTGTATCTACTTCTGTGAACAAAAATTTTGCAACCAAAGCTCTTGACTTATGCACTGTTGAACTAAGATTTAGTTAACGAAACACTATGAATCATTCATTCCTTTTGTGATTGAATATCTAACAGTGCAGTATGAGCTTGCAACCAAGAGACCAGGGATCAATTCAACTAATTACAAACTTAAGCACTCGCATTATGGACCAGCAGCACTGAAATGAATAGAACTCATCTATAAATCTCCACAGGCAAAAAATTCATCTACCAGTTACCCAGTTTCTTTGAGAAGAATGACAATCCACAGGTTAACACACCTGTAAAATGTCACAAAGTCCTGAATTCAGTTACTTCTTCAACACAGATTTCTCGCACAAATTGGACAAATCAGAAATCATAATTCTGATTCTGGAGAATTTATTTTCTGAAAGACATGAAGGCACTTCACAACCATGTCTGATGCAAAATCCAAATGTACACACATTAGTTTTATGTACAAAATTCCTGCTTCTAATCTTTCTTTGTACTGCCTATGGTGATAAAGAATGAGAATCTCTTTGGTTTCAGCCAGCAAATGGAACAGCACAGAGGGCTCTGGCAACTGTCCAGTACTCGACTACAGTCAAATAAAGCTTTACATGGAGCAATTTCCCTTAAGAATAACTTAAGAAAGATGACACTACTCATTATAGCACTTGCTCAAAAGAAAATTTAAAATATATCTAAATCGCTAGTGTACCTCTTGTTCTCTTGGAAGAGCAACTATGCTTTTAATACAGAACCATTTTCTGTTATGAATTTCCACTGTATTGACCCATAATTAAATACCACCACATGCGCACATAGGCATTAAAGAATTCCTCAAATTACTATGTAGCACATTTACGTGTTTTCTCTGAACTAAGTTAAGTACCTTAGGATCTCTGTATTCACCAGAAGAGCATTTAAAAATATAAGCCTGAGGATAAATGGGAGGGAAAATAAAGACAAAGCAAATTAAGGGACATATATATATATGATCTGTGATTTGAGCAAAACCTCCAACTGCAATGCTAAATCTCAATTAATTTTATGCAATGGATAGCACTAAAGAGTGAGATAATGGCCTGAAGCAATTTTTATGCTTTACAGATAAGACTGGTACTATGTCAGGGCCCAGACTGTCAAACATCATCTGCTCATGGGGTTAAACAAAAAGAGTTCTGTCACGTGCAAACCCCACACAATACATTAATAGTCATGTATTTCAATCTAGGAACGATATAAGAAAGAAGAAAAAAAAAAAATCTATGCCCAGTAACTCTTGTCTTTTCTCCCTGATCACATTCCATCGATGTATCACACCACTTCACCCAAACTTCTGGTGCCTTTACTATGACTCAGGTGGCTCGGTTTTCACAGAACTGCTCCTCTTTCCCCAGTGGGTGACAGTGCACTTCATTTGCATAACTAATTAGTCCCCTCTGTGGATGTTAATGCACTCATCTTAGAACGGAACAGACCAGATTATTTTACTTGGAACAATGATCATCTCCAACTGTCCGAGCTACTCAGAGCCGACCAAGCTAAGGGAATTGTCTAAATGCCTCTTCAATAAAGGTAAGCCTGACTCTCTGAGCTGTTGGATCTCTCTAGAAGGCAATTCCTCCCTTAAGAGTCAACAGCACCTCACTGTGTGCTTATCAGGAAACGTGCTAATGATGGTGCATGCAACTCCTTCATGAGAGCAATGATCGAAGTCCTGCCTGGGGGACAATCTTGCTCTGGATGCACACCCATCCCTGCTGGGGATGCACACCCATCCTGCACCCATCCCTGCTGGGGATGCACACTCATCCCCTGCTGGGGATGCACACCCATCCTGCACCCATCCCTGTTGGGGATGCACACCCATCCTGCTCACTCTGGATGCACACCCATCCACTGCAGCTCTTTCAGCCCTGCCCTTCTGCCAGCTCCTCAACTCAACATTCCATGAACACGCTCGTTCCTCATTCAGGCAAATTGTTCAGAAGGAAGCTCCAAAGGGCTGTACCATGAGCATTACTGAAATCACCAAAAATTACATGCACCGCCTTCCCTACATCCAGGAGGCAGATGATTGAAGAATATCAAATTAATTAAACGGGACTTTCCCTTTGTGAACCCCTGCTCATTCTACCTGTTGATAGTATTATTCTCTCAATGCCTTTCAACAGTATAACCTCCCCCATAATTTTTCCAGGAACTGAAGTTGGACTAACAGGTCTGTAGTTCCCTAGGGTCTTCTCTCACATCCTTTTTGTAAATTTGGATAACATTGGCAAGCTTTATTGCAAATTAAGATGATATTGGCTAGGTAGCTTTTATGTAATCCTAACAATATCTGTGTACCACATAGGATTGAAATATGAATAAATACAATTTTGAGAAAGAGCTATTGCATATTACATACTGTATACAGTACCATTATATAAAGTCATGTTTTTATTAAAAAAATTAGTTGAAGAAACAAAGAAGTATATCTGTATTTTCTTATAAGTGGTCCTTGCTCTTCCCTAACCGTTTTTCAAAGTTTTCAGTGTTTGGTCTTCACAAAACTTGTGTATTAGCCAGAACAACGGGCAGACAAGTAGGCAGATAAACACCTACTTGAGGCAACAAATCAGACAAATGGCCAGGTATTTGCACAAAGCATGGGACTAAAGAAAGGAAATTAATACTGCATCAGATAGCTCAGTTATTTCACACTGCCATAGTCCATTAACATTCACTCAGCAGCTGAATGTGGTTTTTTCATGGCCAACTGTGGCAGAGGGAGTGAAAATTGCATTTTACTCAGAAAACAATACACCTTTTTCAAGTTTCAAGACACTTGCCATTCTTTTGCTTTACCTAAACTACTGAAACTGACTCATTTTTGAGAGACCTATAAAACTGCAAAATACATTTAAACATGATCCAGCCCTTCCCCAAGCTCTCCATTTTCTCTCCTGTATCAGCAGTTTCACTGCCATGTCTGAGTGCTTGCTGACATGCCACCAGGCATCTCTTCCTGTTGACGATTCTGACCTTTATTAATTCAAGTCTGTGCAATCTTCACCACTGATCTGTCAAAACTGACACCTTGTCACAATAATATTTCGCAGGGAGCATTCTGAAATAGTTCGCAGGGCATTACATTGAATCTACCTGATACCCAGAGAGGAAATATACATCTGTTTAGCTTCTCTTTTATATTTCTGTAGCAGGATAGCCATATATGTTGCAATTAATTTGCAAAACAGCTCAATACTGCAAAAGACTACAACCAATCCTAATAAGTGACCAACTGAATTATATTAATTTGTTTTTATAAAGTGCTTTTCAGTCGCAGGTTTTGTCTTTGTGCTCAAAATGTATCCCTAATGGCAATAATGATAAGCAAATCTTAACTTGAAGTCGAACGAGGTACAGTTTGAGGCCCTTATTCATAAGTTCAGTCTAGAAATATACTTCACAGGAAATAAAACAGCAGGCAAACAGTAAACCCCTTTTAGCATCATCATTTGGATTTGGAGAAACCACTGCCTAAAATATTGCACCAGCTGGACTATTTTACAAGCAACAGTAACAGCAGTCAGTTGGGGCTGCACTAGGCAACACCAGGACTGACATTTCATCAGTAATTGCCATAACACACTTGCCATAAATATTTTTACCTAGTTATAACATGAGNTATAATGTGAGTTTTCACACACACACACACACACATATATATATATATATATATATATATATATATATATATATAAAACCACCTAAAGCCAGCTTAACAAATAGCGAAACATTTCTGAGCATGAACTACACAAGAAATGTTCTTAAACAGCATTATTTACTGTATTTAAGTCTCTTAAAAGTGGTTACTCTTACATTTTAAGTCCTGTATGGTGTGGAATAACCTCTGAAAGATGAAAGTCTGTGAATACCTCACGGTAACTAAGGTAGACTGACTTTTTATCTGCTGTAACTACACTGAAACTAAGTGAGGGAGGAACTAAGCCTAGGCTCAGCTTGGTGAGCTGAGGCTGTGTCAGAACCTGCAGTACTCTATTGACAAGACAATTCCCTACCTGGAACATCTCAGTTGTGCACAGGAGTGCTTCTCAGTATGGGTGTACTCCCATTAATAAGAACATTTTGGGGAGTCACATAATGGCTACAGAAACGTGCAGGCTGGACTTTCTTCAATGACCTAGAACTTATCCTCAGCATCCTACAGTCTTTAGCATCCTCCTGAGGAAAACATACCTTTTATTACATAATACGTTCAGAAATTACTCTCCTATGCCAGAACACAAGGATTTCTGAAGTACCAAGTACAACTGGGAAAAGAATGTTGCTGGGTGTTTATGTTTGTTCAGAGGACATCCTCTTGTAGTTCTATTCCTGACAGAAATCATATGGCTGGTGTGTTCTAATGGGAATTCCCTAAAACCACCATTTTGTTTAAGACAGGGTTTTTATTTCCTGTCTCTAAAGAGATTAGGGTAAAGGAAAGCAAAGACAAGTCAGAATTACAGACCAATTACAGACCACTCAGCTGTGGCTTCAGCCCTGGGCAAGCTGATAGAACAAATACATTAAACTGACTATTTATAAGCACTTGCAGATTACCCATGAGATGAATAGCCACCAACACAATTTCCTTGAGAGCAAATCAGTTGTTAGCTCAGTCCTTCAACACAAACCTGGTAGTTTAAAAGGAAAGAAGGAAATGTCACTTCTTGACTTTAGTAAAGCTCTCAACAATATCTAGCCAGACTGTCTTGCACCAGCTGAACAGACAGCCTGTGTGAAAACCCTGTTAAGAGTGGTGAAAAGCCCACTGGATAACCATTAGACACATTTTCTGCATGTCCTAGTAATTATGGCCTGTCTTCAGCTGCAGCAGAAAGATTCCAGTTAAATGCTATTCGGAGGTTTCAAATCCAAGGGACAACAAAACAAAACTAAATTGCATAACGAGGTCAGGGTGAAACGCTGCTAACAGCAGATGTGAAGGACAGAATAATTGTCTTTCAGGATTTCAGACTTGATTTCTAAAATAGAAAATTAAGGAAAAGTGATTAATTAATTTCCTAAAAGATACATCTAGATTATTTGCTCCTAGTCTAACTTCTTCACTATCTTCTCAAGTCTTTTTCATATCTGTAGAAAACATTGGTAGAGGTCTGGGAAAAAAATAAATTGAGATGCAAACTAAAATCCTTTAAGCAGTTAAAAATTCAGGTCCCTTTTGAAGTTATTGTAAATTTGATGATAAAATTAAAATCCACATAAAGCACCAATTTCCTAAAATCACAATTCCCAATGAGACTAAAGAGTGTTTTCTACTTGCAAGGTATATTAATCTACTGAGATGACCTCCAAATTAAACACCATAGTTTATCCTAAATGCCAATAAATACAGTAATCTCAGGAAATGTGACAACATGCTGTGACCATTTACCATTGTCGTGGTTCTGGACGACAGGTATTTGCTAGGGGAGACAAGAGTCTCCCTTTAAAGTAGAGATTGGAAAAAAAAAAAAAACAACAAACAACTCCCTCCCTCCGAATTATTTTGATTACGAAATTAATGGGCTGTCAAGCAAAGGTATGGGAATAGGAATAACTATTCTTTAATAGTAAATTTATCAAGGCACACAAACAACAGCAACTGCGGCAGTGAAATAACAAACAGAGCTAGGGTTCTCCTCTCTGGTATAGTTACAGTCAGGGCTGGCAGGGAGCACTGATGGCTCCGGGCAATGCGGTGATGCCCACGGCTGCAGGGGCGCTCCTGCACAGGGAACACGTGGGGAATGGCCCAGACTGGGAGCGATGGAATTCCCAAGGCTGAGTGAGGTGTACCAAGTGTCCGTGGTGCTGGCTGGGGAGCGGAGAGGTGTCCAAACAGGGCTGTGGTCCAGAGTGTCCAAAGGCAGGGGGAAACTCCGGATCAGCGCTGGAGAAGCGATGGGGGTTTCAGCAACCGCGGCAGCTCCGAGCCAAGCGGCCAAAAAGGAGCTGGTCCCCAGTTCTCAGGCAAAAACCAGGAGGAGCGCCCACTCCAAAAACCGCAGGCCAGGTTTTCTCCGAGAAAACCCCTTCTCCCCTCCCTCTGCCGAGTGAGTCACCGTGTCCTCCCCTGTCTTTTATCTGGCTTGGCCCAAAGTCTTTGTTTTTCCTAAGTACCCACACTTGTGCTCCTAGGAGACTAATGGTAAAAAATTTTACAGATAAGAAAGAAGAAAAAACAACCCCCAACAACCATGAATTGATATAGTTCTTAATTCTGTTATCCAAGTAAAAGTCTTAAGAGTGCCAGTTAATTATCTAATTTTTTCGAACTGTGGTTCTAGCACTTGACACTAGCAGGACCAGATTGATAGCATGACACTACACAGTGTGAGAAGTCTGTAAATAAGCTGATTTATGCCCAACAGCAGCACTCAAACTATAAAGGAAGAAGAAAATTCTCTTTCATAAATCTTAAAAACGTGGGAAAATATACTACAAATAAGCAAAAAGCTCTGCAAGAATAAACTAACTTTGCTATCAGAGCTGTTAGGTAAATAGGATCATGCTAAATAAAAACCTGTAACACATAAACAACAAATTTGTAGGATTAGCATTGCAGTACTACAGAAGACGATCTAGATTCCAACTACAATCACTATAATATGTGATTATTCATTGTCATGAGTAAGGGGAGACACATTTAAGGCTATGTCAATCAATGCACCTGCATTGACCCCCCCATGAAAACAGAGTGCATGACTCAGTACATGATTTATTTGGTGGATAATTCATCAATAGATCACTTCCCGACTCAAGAACCAACAGCAGAAAAAACAAGCCTCATGGGCCAAAGAGAGCACTTCATGATGTGCTGCACACAGAACCAGGTCTGATTTCTCACAGTGAGGAAATGGCAAATCATGAGCCTCAACTCTTCTGAGCTTGGCATAAAACACACACAGTTCCATCAAGTGCAGCTTGCAGCCTGGGAAGTCTGAAGTTAAACGCAGTTAAACACCTTCTCCCTAGTCTCTAGGATGAAGCCTTTTCCTTGATAATGTTTTGTTTCTAGACAAAGAATTTGCCTAGAGAACTGATCAAAGAAATAATCTGTTGGACAAGAAGATGAAACTGCATATCTTCTTTTCTGATATATTATTAAAAAGTATCACTGTACCACACACTTCATGTTTCTACTGAAGAATCTAACTACTCAACCAGAGATTGTTGTTGGGCTTTTCACTCCCTTTTTAGAACTGAAAAGGGTGTTAGAGGGTCTTTCCTACCTGCCTTTTTGTTAAATGTGGCTAGCTTTGAAGCAAGTATCTCTGAAATGAAGCAGATGGTGTATCCTTTGAAGTACAAGCATATTCAAAGCAGAAGCAAAAAAGGAGAAACAGTTCTATTGTTGTTACGTTATTATGCAATGCTCTTTTAATCTCATAGGGATGACCACAGAGAATCAGAAGATAAAATCACGATTCCTCCTGCCACTGCTTTGCAAAAAGAGAAATAGAACTACACGGAGTGGGTTCAGGTTTCTCAATACACTATATGGAAGAAAAGCCCCATTGTAATGATCCACTGTCTCACAGTGACAGAGCATGAATGCCATCGTGATTTTCAAATCATCAGGAACTCCACAAGCTCCTGCATTTCAATCTGAAGAAAGATGCAACAGTAGAAGCTATCCAAAGGATTAACCTAAACTGGCCAGAATCTGTCTTCTATCAAGACTGGGCCAGCAACATCACATATTTGGCAAGTCAGTAGAAGCAGATCCAAAAGAAAGCAACAAGTGTCAGAATAAGAGGAAAGGGCTGGATACTGGGAAAAACTTCATGGAAAGGGTGGTCAGGCAGTGTAACAGGCTGCACCGTAAAGTGGTGGAGTCGGCACCCCTGCAGCTGTTTAAGGAGGTGGTTTAGTGGTGACTTGGGAATGCTGAGTTAGCAGCCGGGCTAAATGATCTGAAACTTTTCTTCCACCTAAACAATTCTAGGTTACTATGACTGAAACATACCAGTCCAAGGGGGGAAAAAAAAAAAAATGCACAGTGAATATCAGTACTTTTCAGAAAGACAAAAATGTGGAATTCTCCTAAGGAGCAGTCTCCTCAGATGCTGCAATAAAAAGGAAAGACACCTGAGGAAAAATCTCTTTTGGTGACAGCAGGTTCCTATGAACTGAAAGTGGTGCCTGCTGGCACAAAAATGTTAGCTTGGGATCCCAGCAGGGAACATTGAAAAACTTGCACTGGCTAAAAGCTTCTGGTTTTGTAAACAAAAAGATATTTTGCCAGCCAAACGGGGTTTTTTAAGTGCTTACAGCTGTAATATAAAGAGTAGTCTAAAAAGAGCAAACATGCAAGTACCAAACACTTTTTTTTGTCACTTAAATAGTTAAACTGAATCTTATTGACTAATGAAGTTATTTAAAAACATCGGAGTAACATTCCAGCCAGCATAAACAACTGTTTTTGCCTCAAGTGACATGTTCAGAGCAACAGATTTTATTATTTCCTCATAAAATTTATTCTGTCATTTCTGCTAGAGAGTTATTTTTAACTGACATGAGATAGTAAAAAAAATGAAAATATACACATGAAAAGCTTCGAACAGAATGAATAGCAACTTATTAGTCTGAAACTGCTCTTATAACAAGAAGAGTCAATGGAATAGGAATTGGCCAGTGGTGCCTTTCTTTAGCAATAAAAATACTCCAGAGTTCTCAAGTTAAATGCAAAACTGGCAAAAGCAGCACAGTGTGTGTCGCCTACATGTCAGACTGGAATTGCCTGGTAGGTAGGAAAATCGTTTCCTAAAAAGTGTCACAGGCATAATTTGCATATCACCCAAATATACTCCAGCTACTGGTAGTTGGAAAGAACACTGCTTTTCACTCACCAAAATCAGCACACAAAAAGCTACTTTTAGATGTGCACCTGAATTAGGAAATTGGCCATTCTGTCATCCAATAAGGGACAGACAGCACAGACAACTGGAGAGGGGAAAACATCAGACTAATTCTGTCCCCATCACTCATATCTTTACTACAGTATTTCAGATTATCATCACCCTATAGTTATTTTGTTACCTTCCTGAAAGAATTATAATGACTAATCTGTCCAAGCTTTCATCAGGAAGCAACTTGGCAACACAAGAAATAATTAATTACAGAGAGGATGACACTGAACTTCATTCTTGACAGCCATGTTCCTATCAGGTGTTAGGCTGTTTATCTTGGTATTTGCTGTGAGCTTTGAGACTTTACAAAACATACAGGGTGGAAATGGTTAGGTCACTAGACACAGTTAGGAACTCTTATTTAATTTTCTGAAAAAAACAAACAACCCCAAAAAAACCCCAAACCCCCTCCCGAATAAAATTCCCACAACGAAAACCAAATAATCCACCAAACAAAAAACCAAATCTGAATCAAGACACTTAAATCTGGAAGAGTTACCTATCAGTTTAGGTCAAATTTAATTTCAAAAGCTAGCTAATTCACAGAGATGAGATGACTAAAAGAATGTACACGCTCTAAAATCCCCTGACTGCAATGTAAGCACAAAGAGATACAATATGTTATCATAGCAATAAAGCCTGTTTTAAAGGTCGCCTTTCCCATCTGTAAGGAAAGAGCTGCACTAGTTTAAAAAGACCCAAATTTAGAAACTTTTGTAATGGACATACTTTCCTCTGTAAATATTCCAAGTCTTTCTTCTTGAGACTGAGGATTTAGACATGTTTGGCGAGGGGAGCAAAGCATGGTTTTTTGGGAGGGGTTTTTGTGTGTTCGTTTAATTGTCAGGGTATTAATTGTGGGGTTTTTATTTCTGTGAGGTTTTTGGTTTTTTTGGTTGAATTGGGTTTTCATTGTTTGTATGGAGTTCTTCAGCAAAAGGGCTTTCCTCACGTCTGTAGATCAGTGGACTCAAGGCACAGCCATTCCTAGTAAGTGATTTGCTCCAGCCCACATTCAGGTGGCTCTCAGGCCTCTGTCAGACTTCCACCACTACATCCATTTCTTTCTTATACTGGGGAAGCCCAAACTGGACACCTGGGGACCCCAGATGTGCTCCCAGGTCTCATTCCTTGCTGCTGTTCATGCTCCCTGTTAATACAACCCAGCATAGAGCTGGCCTTTGCCACAAAGGCAGACTGCTAAGTCTAGCTCAGTTCACTGTCACCAGGACACCCCAGATGTCCTTTCCTGCAGGGCTGCTTTGGAGCCCGCTGGCCCAGCTCCTGTGGGCTGTTACCCCACCCCAGATGCATTGGCTGTTTCTCAGTTTCACAAGGTTGCTTTCACACCATCTCTCCAGCTTGTTAAGAGCAGCAGCACTGCTTTGTAGCGAAACTATTATCCCAGATTTAGTCCCACTCAGGCTAGCAGAGTACCCTGTTCATTCCCATCAGTCAAGCTGTTAATAAAGATTTTTGTCAGCACTGGCCCTTCTATCGCAAGAAGAACCAGCTGCCAACTCTGTATCCACAAGTGCTGCCATTTTCCACATATCTAATTGTCCCTAACCCAAACCACCTCCATTCATTGTGGCTATGAGGATACACCTTGCAAAAGTCTTGGTGCAGCAGGAAAAACTTCATGAGAGCAAGGAGCCTCAGAAAGCTACCAGGCTGATCAGGACAATCAGGCTTTGTGAGACTGGCGGCTGCTCCCACCTGCAGGTGGCCAATGCCTCCCCAGCTCCTCCTCCTTAGCCTTCTGAAAAGGGGAATGTTTTCTTTTTTCCCCTCCCAGTTGTTAGGAGCCCGCACCAATCACCCTTCCTATTGTCAAGAATTAGAAAATCAGATATGCAAAACAACCTCAAAATCCCATCTTAAGGAAATGAATCTATTTTCATAACTCCACAACCTACAATCTCAGAATCCAGTTAGTGGATTCTCAGACTAAAAAAGCATATGTATATATATAGTTTTTCCCAGTTTTTCTTCACTCAGTCTACTTGCCAATTGTCAGTGATGCTTTTTTCTATGCTCTCTCTCCTTTTTCTTCATTTACTGAAAACTTGGTAAGCAGACAGAAATGTCAATTCAAGTCATTTCCATGTCTGTAGCAAATCTTCATGTATGCAATGAAGATACTCCAGGGTTTTGTTTTCAACAACTGTTTTAAAGAGCTACAAACTTCACTCTAAAATATTTCTAATCATTGTTGCTGCTTATATAAATACCTGAGACTGAAGACATGCTTTCAGAGTATATTACCAGAGAAGCAAAAATATTCTGCTGTAAATGTGCAGAAAGTATTTTTCAGTCCTCAACTATTCCTCATTTAGTAACCTCTGTGATTCTTTGAACTGCTTGAATTCACTTTAATCAGACAAACAGAAAAATAATATATTTTAAGCTAATGAGCTAGGACACCTGCTTGATACCTGTCAGTGAATAGTATTTATTTGTATTTGCTTATTAGTCACCCTCCCACCAAAGAGGGCCTCTACCCCTCGCATTCCTTAGCACACCAAGCGACTGAAGAGCTGAATCAACACTCAGTGTCACACCTTTCTCACAAACAGGAAGAGAAGCAAGTCTAGCAGACACTCCTCTATGGCTTTGTGAATCAAACCATGTGTGGCTTTATGAATCAAAGCTGACACCTAAAATTGCACCTAGAATTACAGGGGAAGAGAACGCACTCGCCAGACAAATGATTTAATACATTAACTGTAGTTCTCCCCATTCTGTAGGCAGGCAAGCACTTGCAGTGTGCAGATGTACACATTAAATAAACAACTTAACCACCTGCTTAAGGATATTTCATCTAGAGCACTCCATCATAACCAAAAAATAAGTCCTAAACCTACACAATTTTAATAGGTTAAGCAAATATAGCCAGGTTATACCATCCTACATCTTACTGACTATCCTAAACATGCAAAGCATTTAGCTTCAGTTAACAACTACATGAAACACTGGACAAACTCAGTTCAAGTTATGCCCAGTTCATTTCAGACACAGAACTGCACCTTAAAAATGCTCTTCAGTCTCTCCGTGCTAACTTGATTAAGCTAACAGAAGAGCAACACACCGTGTTGCTGAGATGTGCCCACTGTGAATTGCTACAGTGAGTTCTACACTGCTTTATGGAGCCAGGGAAGAAGGTAAAACACCTCTGCATACAAATCATATTTAAAAGCCCCCATACAATACTCACTGCCCTTCAGCATTATAGAGATACTTAAGCAAAATACCAGCAGGCCAATTGTATAGTACAGTGTATCAATTGTATTAATACAGCAAGATCACATATGACTTCAGTAAATCACTGCAAGGGTGGCACTGCCTTCCTTCTCCCATATATTATCTACAATGATGTGATCAATTGAGACTGAAAAGCAAAAAAAATCCCTTCACCTGTTTTTCAGTGAAAAGAGTCTTTGTCAAAGATGATGAACAACATGTACATCATCTCTTATTAACAACACGTTTGTAATGTGAATTTAGGAAGTTGTGATATCTGTGACCTCCCACAGGTCATTTGTAACTGTGTCTCCTATGAGTTATGAGCTCTTGCCATCCATGGACTAACTTCAGTCTGGTGACAGTAATGAGACAAATATGTATTAGTTTCATGCCTCTGAAATTGTAATGCCCCCAGTGAATCCTTGACATTTACTATTTGCAATTTCCCCTCATGTAAAATGCAGTGTAAAAGACAACTGAAATGCATGAATGTGTTGGCAAGTAATTTCAACTTCATAGCGACTCATTAAAGTTAAAACATAGTCTTTTCCAAATCTCTCAAAATTACCACATATAAAAAAGGGGGTGCCATATCCAGTAATATCATGTTCTATGACCTTGACACCAGTCTTTTGTCACTTATTCCTAGATTTGCTGCTAACACTTGAAAAACTTTTTCACTGTGTTTATTTTGATAATCTTCCTGATCTTTTCTTGGGACTTTACTGGGCCTACTCAACTTTGAGGATGATTCATTTTACTGCATTCAGTGAAAATTTTCACATGCAAATAGTTGCAGATGCTCTGTAATTTAACTTATTGATAAAAATCAAGATAAATCTTCTATTAAGTAAACCTTCCCAACCCTGAAGACACTGCATTTTTGCTACATAGAAACAATTCACGGCAACACCCACTATACTATCTCTGAATTCCCTAAGTAGGAGCCAAATATCTATTTACAGTGACCCTAAAAAAATCTTCACAGTCTATTGGGTAAATAACCCCTATTTTAAAAATACTTACATTATAATATACAGTTTAAAGACCAGAACTGATATTTTGTCTGATGGACTATAATGGAGAAATGGAAGAAATAACAGGTATCTTGTAAAGTATCTTTATATATAATTATGGGATGAATTGATGCTAAAATTCAAACTGCATACACATAATATATCAATCTAAAATTACATAGGAAATTTCAGTGTCCTATTCTAGGTCACCTGTCAGTAATTACGGGGTATTTCTCAGCTTCACAAAATAATATGAAATTGTTAATATCTGCGAGCATTTCCCAGTGAATTCCATTTGGTCCAGACTTCCTATTCATAATTCAGGCATAATTTTGTACCTCCCAGCAGGGAGTACAAGATCATAACTTCCTTATGAAATGTATTTCATGAAGAACAAGACTCTTCACCCTAATCTTAATTCTGTAAGAAAAGATATATAGCTGGGATGTTTATAGTGTAAAACCACTGTATGAAGCTTTCACACTTACTTGATAATTCAGAACATATGAAGGGCCTGCACTTCTTAGATCAGTGCAGAGTGTATAAAGCCAGTGAACACTACAGACAACCAAGCCCATTCCTATCCATTCCTCCTGCACACCAGCCTCTCTTTCCAGACAATAAACACAAGCCTAGAAGGAAAGTAGTAGTCTAAAGATTATGGGCTTTTGAAATTGGAAAGATTAGTCATAGATCTCTGTAAACACTCTGTTCTTCAAATAAACGTTACAAAAGATTGCAAGATGACAGTGCAGGCAAGTGGTGCTTAGGGCTAAAGTTAACAGGTCTGACTTAACACAGTCATCACATATCAAAGTACACACATGCCACAGAGAACAACTGATAACTAATCAGATGCCAAAAGAAATTAAAGGTTGAAATATGAAGAACAGTTTGACATGAATGCTCTACAATTAACAACTAAATGATGTTTGGCACACTTCTGCAGGTAGAATTATGAGGCACTATTACCTGACATATATGACAATTAAAGGACTATTTGGGCCCTATTTAGGATTTTCCCTAACATTTCAAACAGAATTTGAAATTGCATCAGCTTATGGAATGCTGAGAATAATAGAGCAAGGGAAATGTTCATTAAAGAAGCCTTCTGATCTCACTGCAGCAAACTGATAGATCACTAACCATCCCAACCAACCAACACAAGCTGCAGGTTCACTGGAGTATTCTGCATTTTACCCCAGAGTAGAAGAATCATGCAGTTACAGTCTTCAAATTAAAATTATGTGAAATAAGCTAAAATGCAAAATCAACATCTTCCTAAATACTTCTCTGGAATTTAGCATAAAAGACTCACAAGTAAGCTGGTTGAGAGTCCACCCAGCCTTGTCCAGCTCCCCACACAATGTACCTTTTCAGAATGCTTGACTATCTTAAAAGTGATAACAGCAAATTCTCCTCCATCAAACAAGAGAAAAGGTAGTTCCCCCTAGTTGATTTGAATGACCAAATAGTGTTTGCTAAAATAAATGCGGACACAGTTCACTGTACTAAAGTTTGGAACATTTTGGTTCGTATAATTAATTTAGTAATATTTTGCAAACAGTATTTGATCCAGAAGTACTTAATTGCTGGAGCTTTCAGAAACAATTTCTTCCAGAGACTCTCCAGTTACCTTCACTTGGTTATTTTTCAAGCTACTCTTACATTTGAAATGCTGTTTCTTCCTAGCACATAAATCAGTTTAGCTATGCTGCAATTGCTTCCTTTTTCACACTACCCTTTTATTTTGCCCGCTGGAGGAGGTAAACCTGATACAAAATGTCTCAATAAATAGAAGAAGGAATTCCTGTTAGCTTTGATATTGATGGAGACAATTCCTGTTGTCACCAGTTTAACTATTGCTGGCCATGGCCTCCTGGGCTCCATATGGAAATAGCAGTGCCAAGAACAATAATAAAACAATTACATAAAGAGGCAAGTCCATCAAATATGAGAAGCACCAGTAGGATTTGCAATTGGATAACACTTTGTGATGATATTCAAAACCCCAGACAGGGCACTGACTGGCTCTAAATGTTTCATCCGTGCAGAATAACAGAACAAGGTACAGGGTAGCTCAGAAAAGCAAAGTGTTGTTCAACTCATCAGCTACAGCTAAGATGACAAAAACCAACATAACTCAACCATGATTTTAGGACAAGGAACTAAAACATGACTTGAATATTTAAGAGAACATTGACATGCCATTTTTAGAAGGCAACCTGACTCAAAGTACATAAAGCATATTAGTTTCAGTATTTATTATCTTCCAGCAGATTTTTGCAACTTTTTCTCCCTCTTATATTACTTCACCTCTAATTCTTGTATTCTTTACAGTCAATGAGAAGAAACTTCTGGTAGAAAACATGGCTGTGACTTTTAAGCTTTCCTCAATTTTTTCTGCATTCTGAATATGCAACAATCACAGCTTCTTGCTAGATACATTGAGTGCTATTTTAATGGAAAGAACAAAAAATTAACATCGTGGTATTGTACAAACACATATAGGTTTTACTTACGTTTATTTTTAATGGACAAAAGTCCCATTTCAAGCAGGGATTAAGAAAATAATAGAAGAGTGAGGAAAATCTCAAAAGAAAAAATATGCTTTTGTAATTACTAGAGTGTTCACATACATACAAAAATACTTTTGAGCTATTATTTTCTGTAATTCCAAAGGAAAAAAAAAATCGAATGAAGCATTAAAAGTGAAAAATAGATATTTTCGGACTCAGAAGAAAAACTTCTATGGAGTGATAAAAGATCAAAAGCTTCTGAGTCACAGTGCCTGGTATCTAGGTAACCACAGATCCTGGTAACTGCCTTTCTTTATTTATTTGTCTGATTAACAAATAGATATCTGAGTGCCTTAATCCCCAAGACATCTTCCCACCTACCATACCTAATTGACTGATTTGCTGCTGCCCACACTGGATATGAATCTAAGGATAAACAGTAGTAACAAATACATTTAGAGAACTCAGAAAATCTTCAGTATATTTCATAACCTGGATTGTGGGCTGGAAACTCATTCAACTATTATCATTAAGCAATCATTTGAAGACTTCAGTAAAACTGATGCTTTTTCTGATTTGATTCAAGTTGTATTTGCCTATTAGTCTAAAACTAGCATTTACTTTCTCTGAAGGAGACTCACATCAGATCTGAAAATTCCTAGTTTCACAGCATTCTAAAATACTTATCTACTCATGCCTAGCAAATTTTATCATTATCTAGTCCCTTTAGAATTTAAATTTGGAACATACCAGTATTTTATGTAGCTTCTCAGGTTCTTTAGGTGCATAAACATGCAAAACAAAATGGTCTGGCATATTGTCTCAGCTGTGGACTTTTTCAAACATCTGGCAGTGCGGTGTTACTAATATTTTAACATCAGCACTAAATGTTCATATACAGTAAGGCTGTACTTTTCTCTTTTTTCCTTTTGAATAACATTTTTCTTAAATAAATTATTGACTTCTACCTAGAGTATGTTATTGAGAAGGTCTCAGAGAATGTGTGCCATTTCAAGTGGTTTTAGTACTCTCCTAAATTAGTCCTTATTTTGCTATCATTCACTTTAGAGGGGAAAAGACCCCAAAACAAAACAAAACAAAACAACAATTTACCATGTGACATCCTTTTTTAGCAGTTTTCTGTTAATCTGTTTTGCCTGTGAGCAAAACAATTGATATGATTACATTGGGGTTTTGTCCCTATAATACTCCATCAAACAAACATTCCAGCAAGAGACAGGAAGAGACTGGTGTTTTTCTCCAAAGACTTGGGAACAAGAAACTATTTTAATGCAGCATGTAGTCTCTAGTGTAAAGGGCTGTTTGTCCTTGCTACATGAAGGAAAACTAGATGACAGAAATCTCAGATATACAATACCCAGTATGAAAATTATCCTAATAGATCTTGTTAGTTTTCAGACCTCATGTATTACCATTTATTGCCTGCAATAGTAATTTTGAGCCAATTTTATGGGTAAAGTTGGAGCTGGATAATTTTAGGGTGGCTGTGCCCAGGCAGGTTCATGAAGTTAGGACAGAACATCACTCTGATTTCTTGGCCAAATTCAGCATTTAGCCTAGCTACATAATGAGGGCACCAGTGATGTATTTTGAGGGTTTTGTTTTTGTTTGGATTTTTAAATTTATTTTTGCATTTAAATCAAAGTTACAAACTCAATCCCAAGTTTAACAAGTTCACAATTGCCTACAAAGGGTTTGATGTGGCCTTCTCTCTCAAAAGACCACCCCTTCCTGCCTTCGTTCCCATCATACACCCACTTAATGAGATCGCTTATCCATGCTTCCTTGCTTTAACTTCCATATCAATCACACTCAATTTCCCTTACCTATTAAAAATGCAATTAACATCCTAAATAACTCATATATATGTATCTGTTGCTGTGCTTTCTCCTCTGCATTTCCGTACAGCTGCAAGTTTTCCCTGGTGAGTCCCAGCCCCACCTCGCACCATTACTGCCTCATTCAGCATGAGGTGATCTAACTTGTTCCAACCATTTCCTCACGGGAATATAACTTCATACAATACCACCCTGATGTTATTTTGGCAGTCTCAGAAACTTTGCATTCAGTATGCTGATCAGCTTTTCTAACTATGAACTCATTGTCTTCAAGGTGACAAAACCTCTCTGGACTTCAAATCCCCAAAGTGACTTGGGCAGTACTAATCACATCTCCAGTTTTTAATCCATGTTAAAGACAGTGATGTCTCTCTGACCTGTTTCTGCTCCTTCCAGTCCCTCAGTATTGGATTTCCCATGTGGATTAACGTAGATTTCTTTCCAAAGAAAGTAGGAGTAATCCTGTAAGGGCTGGTTTAGCACTTCATGTGCACTGCCCTGGAATTTTCTTATCCTGGACTTTCTCATCTTCATTTTCTTTTTTTTTTTTTTTTTTTCCTGAAATTACAGACACTGAACTCACCCCCCTGTGTCCATTAGGAAAAAGAATTTTTTTTTTTTTTTCAATTCTCCTCCAGGTTCTATTCTGTAACCAATACCCTCACTGCAAGTTTTTAAGGCCTCTTAATCACAGCAATATCTATGTGCTTCAGATAGAGAACAAGATAAAACTGGAAACAAATTCTACATTCAGCAATGTCTGGGCACTGCAGTATCAATTGTTCAAAGGCAAGATAGATTTGTACAGCACTTTTCTGTGGGACATTTAGTTAGGATCTCTGAAAAACTTCTCTTTGCCTCTTTCAGACCACTTGCAGATGAAGATTTTACCTTGTAAATTCCAGATGGGTCTGGGAGATAGAGCAATGGACAACCTCCCTTTACTATGCCTGCTCTTGCTCTAGCAAGGTAAGCTCAGGTAAGGTGTACTTGAGAAAATTAATCACTCAGCTTCAAGAAAACACTATGAAATATCAGAGATGTTCAGGTAAAACACACACACACACAAAAGGGACTAAAAGAAAAAACCCAAACAGAGACACAAAAAACACATTCAAATGCTTTTTTTTTCCCCAAATAATTTCCTGTGGACAAAAGCCACGTGTGGATTTTCAGTTCAGAACACCAACACCAAGTGTATACTAACTAACAACCCAAAGGCTATCCCTCAGAGTAAACACTAAAGCAAATTTCAGAACCAAACCAATATTACTTTTAAACCCAGATTTCAACATTTTCAAGTCATCTTATAAAAACACTCAGAATCAGTGAACTGAGCCACTTGGAAGAGTAAAAAAACAGCAAGCCCTTATTTCAACTTCAAGAAGACTGCATCTGGACTGCCTTAAGTAATTTTAAAAACACCACCACAAAATATTCCAAATTGCCATTAGATGTGGCCTTGTAAATGGCACAGAGAGCCAGTTGTGCTGAGGAGCATATCTGGATATTAATCACAGACTGCAGAAATAAACCTGTACGTTAACTTCATTCCTATCTTAGCTTTTTACATGAGATATTATTTCATATGTTTTGGTGGGGTTTTTATTTGTTCATATTTATTTGTACTTTTTCTTCCTGATGCAATCTTCACAAGTGCATCTGCNGCTAATTACCATCCATCACCATGGTTTACAAGAGAATTTCGGTCCAAGGACTCTCCTCCCCCTCTAACCAAATGAAGACTTCTTCTGCTTTCATGTCTCCATGCTGTTCTTCTACATTGTCCTTTCTCAGTCTCTGTTTTCTTCCACTCGGGAGAAGAGCGATCTTTAGGACCTAGATCTCAATCTAGGTCCTAAAGAGTTCAATCTCTCGCAGGCATACAGACAGAATTAAAACGCAGTAGAACACTGGAATCCAGGCTGACGGCTGTGCCAAAGTATCGACAGAACGCAGGGGCCAGGCTGGTCTGGGCCCATCTTTAGCTCGCAGACTGTTTCCAGTCTTTGCCTGTGTTACCAGGCTGCTTTGCAGTCTCTGCTTATAATCCTTCATGGGGGCCAAGCTGGGGGGAACAGCCAGCATGTAGCTACTATAGTCCATTCCTTCCCCCTGCTCGGTAATGTTCAATAGCAGTGGCATTTCTAGTCCCACACTCTCTCGGGAATGCAAAGATAAACAGAACTCGGCTCCGCTGGCCGGGCCCACCCGGCCTTACCTCCCCTCCCGCTGGAAGGAAAAGAAGAGCCTTTCTTTCCTAGGCTTTTGATTTTAAAATGTGTTTCACAGAGGCATAGCCTTTTCTGATTGGTCTATTACTCTGTGGGCTGGTTTCCATCTGAAACCAGCACACAATGGTGCAGAACTTACAGAGAAGGCCCAAAGTAGAAAAAAACCTGAAATAAATCCATATGAATCTGCAGCAAAACCAATAAAAACTAAGAAGTGCAAAATGAGAAACAGATAGGAAGTATTTACTGACACTCAGATATTGAAAAGGATTAGTTATCATTTCATGCTTTAACAGGGTAAAGAAAATTCCTCCTTTCTGTGAACTGCACCTAATAGAACATTATCACTGTACCTCAGGCTACACTAGGCTTGATTTTATTATGCAGTGCTATAGGGATCTGCTTTATTTCTGCTATACAAGTTGCCCAGCTGATTCATAGAGCTTACAGCTCCAACAGTCCTTGGAAAATCAGAAATTAGGAATGCACTACAGGCTGGTACACCAGTGCACTTTAGAGGTACTGCACAAATTTGAAAAGAGGGCTTCATGATTCAACAGATGTGACAGAACTTTCTGCAGAACTTTTAAGTCAGTCCCATTGCCTCTACTCACCTCCCCATCTTGTCCTATCTTAGAGGCCACTTCCCATTTCTTCGGTTTAAAATGCTTTTTTTAATTTAACAATAAAAATCACATTACCTATTGCCTAGCCTAATATCTTACTTATTTCCCTTGGGCATAACAGTGCTGTATTTTACTTCCCAGCAGCAGTTGATTCAACTTCTCATCCTATTTCTTGTTTCTGACCTTAACAGCATAGTACCAAAAAGTTGGGTTTTTTTGGGTTTTTTTTTTAATTTTTTTTTTTTTTAAATTGTGGCTCACTATTGATTCTGATTGATATTTGACATGAAGGATGGGGAGGGCTGATTTGTCACATTAAAACAACAACAGCAACAAAAATATATATAAAATGATCATTAATGTGACAACATTCCTCTATGCTATGTTCTCTTAGCTAGTTAAACTAGGAACAAACTCCTTCATAATCTTGCAAATTGGATAGTAATTAGGTAGTAAGATAGTTCAGCACTTCCAAAAGCTCTCTGCAGATAAAAAGAGCGAAATGAGTGAAACTCTATGGACAGCAGTCAGGATTTTCTCCACACTGTCAGGATTTTCTCCACACTCCACAAATCATTGTCCCTGATATGTCATCGAAATTTAGTTCATTTCTTGCACTTTGGACCCTTGTGATTTAGTACATCAAAGGTCTTACATCCAATTATGAACACTTTCATTCCTTGATTAGATATCTCAGTTTTGCTATTCAAAGTCACACAACAGTATGTAAACACATTTACTGAAAAAAAACTAAAAACCACTAAACAAACAAACAAAAAAAACCCCAAAAAACACCAGCCCAACAAAACATCAAACTCAAAATCAGAACTTAAAATAGCATATTTCTTGCTGGATTTTAAGAGAAGTTAAAAACTAATTAAATTTAAAGTAAAATACAATAGCTTTCATCATAGCAGAATTTAAAGCTATTAAACATAGATTTCCATTTATATATTCTTGAATATTAGCAAACTGCTTAGTGACTGGACACATCAGTGCTTTATGCTTTTTGGATTCAGTGAAATAACCAATATTAGCAAGACATAAATTGAATTTATTTTAGCACTGGCAAACAGGAAAGCTAATTAGTGGCAACAATTTACTTCAGAACAGGATTTTTATGATTTTCTGGGTTATGACCTATAATTAAATATATTTTATGTGTTTCTTCTACCAAGATAATTGATATAATGCATAAGGCTAGACGTTTTAGGGCCATTTCTTTCTTAAAATGCAATTAAAAATAAACCACACTGTCAAAGATAGAATGTGTTGGACATTTTGAGGCTCAAACTCTTTATGTCAATGTTATGTGGTTAATAAAAACAAAAGAAATAAGAATGAGGCAATTTCTTTACAGAGGCACTGAGGAAATCACACATTTCTACAGAATCCCATGTGCTTGTAACAGAACCCAAATAAACCTAAGAACAGGAAGAATAATCAACTTGCACAGGAGCACTTTTAAAACCCACTCATCCACTTGGTGTTCTCAGAAAGACCTGAGCACATCACCTGAGAAGATTGTACCATTCCAAGGGATTTTCATTCAATCTTCAAAAATGTTATGTTTGCACTGAAGATGTCTTGGGAACAGACAGAAACTCTACAGAATATTAACTCACCAAAACCCCATCATTTAAAATGATGCAACCTGAAGACTTAATTACATAATTGAGAGCAATAAAAAAATTAGGCTTTTAAAACTTGCACACTAACAGCATACAAAGATGATTTTTTTATTTTTTAAGGCAGTAAAGAAAGGTTGTACATTTACTGCAGCTATCACTGTGACAGTCTCTAAAATATGTTATTCCTGCATTTTCAATCAGTACAAAGTGGTCTGTGTTCTCTTCGACATGACTTGTTAAAATACTAGTTCATGCTCTGATAACATTCAGCAGGTAATATTTGCACTATTTTCTGGAACAACTACTGTGCCTTTGAAAATAACTGCAACTGAGAGAACAACACTTGAGACTCAACTAGACTTGGGATAAAACAGGAAATAAAAGGACAAGATGGAGTCATAGGTTGAGAGGCAACAAAATGGATACAACTGTGAACAAACAAGTATTTAAGTTGGAATGTGACATAAAAAATTATTAATGTTTTCATTTGATACCCATGTGTTCTTCATAGTTTTCCATTTTCAAGTCACCCATTATTTTCCTGGTATGGACTCAAACACCAGTTTAAGATTGTTGTTAACTAACCCAAAACTAGTTTTATAAAACAAACAAAAAGAAAAGCCTGGCTTTAAACTGCTCACCAAAAGATGATTTCCTGCACAACTGGTGCAGGTGTATTAAGAACTGCAGTATGAAATTCAAGGTTGTAAAATACCATGAAGGTGGGTGACACCAAAATTATTTGAGGACTATATCCTGTGAGAAAACAGCACTCTAGTCAGACAGAAAAAAGTCAACATTATCAGTCTTTATCATAAGCACACAAATAGATTTAATATGAAACTAATTTCAGAATAGCATTCATTTACATTAGGGGAATATTGTAAAACTGATGCATTACACATCATGCTAAAAGCACGTAGGGTTTTTTTTCTGAAAGCCCTTCATTAGAAGGAAAAGGACACGAGGTGGTGCAGCAGCTGCTGCGGGTGAAGTGTCCCTGTAACTTCTCCCTGTCCTGTGTGAGCAGCACCACATCAGTTCACCCTGGAGCAGAGGTGACCACTGCCCTGGGTCTGGGCTCATCCTATGAGCTCCTGCTCCAGGTTCTTGCTGAAGGGACACTGCCAAGGAGCCCAGCAAGAACTGAAGCTGCAGCCTCCAGAAACACCTGAATCCTTGGGTTTTGGCAGGAAGAGAGAACAGCCCTGAGTATAAGGTACAAATGCACACACCTTCTTGCTGCACTGGAACCCAGTTGCAAAGACAGGGTTGAGATGTTCTCATGAATATCCATGCAGAAAACCCGGGCACAGACAAATCACCAGCAACCATAATAACCCACCTGCCTGATCACATAAACCACTCATCTTCTTATTCATTAAACAGCTTTTCCTGGTGAGTAATTAACTGCCAACGCACTGAGCTCACCAAGGGCTTTGTTTGGGTTTTTGTTGTTTGCTTTTGTTGTTTTGGAAATCACTCCTTCCCCAAAGACAGAAGTCAATATTACCAGTTAATACTATTGCCCTCGTGGATTCAGCAAGCACAGCATTAATGCAGGCATCCTTTTGCCTTCTGTCCAGTCAATTTCTAAGAATGCCTTGAATTTATTACAGAAGTTTTGACTATTCAAACCATTATTTTATAGTGGGACAGAGTCCAAAGCATTTTAAATGAAAGCAGCAAATTACTTGAGTTACTGGGGACTGTATAAAACTCTCAGACTAATCTTGATTTAAATTTTAAAACAAAACAGAAATATACAGTCCTCCCCCCCACAAAAACAAACAAACAAAAAAAAAACCACAACAAAAACAAAATGAAAAACCTCCAACCTCCCCCCCCCNTACTGATTATTTATTAAGGGAAAAAAAAATTAACAGTTGAGTGGTCACAGGGTACTGCAATACTCTTTACATGTAACTTTTCTCTTTATACATCAAACCACTGATCACCTCAATGAAAAATAAATATTTATTACACTTACTGCAAAAATTTTGTAGTCATGAGAACCCTGATAATAATTTAAATGATAATTTCTTCTGTAAGCAACACATAAATAAAATTACGTTTTAACATGGAGCTATCTGTTCTTCTCTTATTTTCTTTATGCTGGAAGGATGAACTAAATGAATGCTTTTATTTTGACAGAGAGCCTCCTCATCCTCTCTCAGCTTTCTTCTCACTTGTGAAGACATCTCAGCCCCCCTCTGTCAACTTGAAAGCTCTTACTGTCACCAGGCAGAAAGAAAACACCTCACTGTATACGAGGACTGTCGTGTGCCAATGGATTTGGCTGTCAAGCACTGAAAAGTACTGTCACTCAGTGTCAGAGGACTAACAAAGCAATTATCAAAAACCCCACATTCATGCAGCTGAAGACATGCAGATTTAAATGAGACTCAGACAAATCTAGGTAGAAATCTCTCTCCAGACTAAAAAGGTGTGACTTTCATGCAGATTCCACTAAGTCTTGTTTTTCTATTATCCCCTACATGAAAAAAAGAACCCTCAAACCCCCTGCTCATTATTTAAGTCTTACTAAGTATTTGAAATGCTGTTTCATGGGAAATCATTTTAAACCAGCAACTAGAAAAACATCATTTTGCTATTACCATCTATGTGGACTAGAAAAGTTATCACTTTGAAGGCTGGTCATGGTGAAAAAGCTGGTCTAAGGAAGCCAAATTCATGGAGGATGGTGAATTTAGAAAAGTTAGAATAATATATATGATGTAAAGTCCAGACAGCCAAGCAGTTGTGTCAAACAAGGAACTGCAGTATTTAGTTGCTTACGAAAAGTGTTCCCAAGGAAGAGCATAGATCTCCTAATGATGGAAAGCAGAGAACTGGAAAAAAGCAACTGAACACCATTGACATTCATCTGTTCTAAGGAGCAGCAAAGGACAATCCTTTCACACGTGTGATGCTACAAATTCTCAGCCTACCAGGTTTGCCAACATGACATATTCTTATGACATGTTTCAAATTAAATAACCATTTCATACTTCAAATTATCTTTCTTAATTGGTCTCTCTGCACACTTTAAAACCTGCCCAAACAAATTGACTCATGGAGAAGGGGTTACTTTCTGACAGGTAAATCATATTAAAAGAAAGTTCTTACCTTAAAAAAACAAACTTCTCTTTAATTTCATATTTCATTAAAAAGAACAAATAAAGCCTTCACAGTTTTAATATTTTTAGTTTTGAAGTAGAGCTGAAAAAACCCCAGAAGTATTTACACAATTATGAATAGTTCTACTTTTTAGATTTGTACTTATTTAATATTGCAAGGTAGAAACAGCAGAAATTATATTTTTCCTGGATGCTAACAGGATAATTGTTCTGCTGAGTTCATGAAGATAACTCATGAACTAGAGCCATCTTTTTTGAAAGCACATTTTGTCATCCCTTGCTTGTATTTTATCCTAAATATAGTAGACTTTTTGAAACGCATTTAGGATTGTCTGCTCCCACTTTCTTATCACTATTTCACTGAATACTCTTATCATTTTTGTATTTTTTGGAAGTCATCAGATATGTATCCAATACATTAAAGAGAAGTATCTAAAGCTTAAGTTGCTGTCAGGTGCTCAGTAAAGTTTTAAAATTTAACAAATTCCACCAGGACACATCAGGCTTTTACATTAACTTTGAAAGGAGTAGTGCACCATGACAAGAAAAGCAGGTGAGAGTCTGGACACAGTTCAGTCCCAGTCATGCCAAGCCCTAAAATATGAGAGACACGCAGGTGGAAAAAGTGGTGTAAATTGTATCATATGATTTTGATAAATGAGACACTGCACTATCATTAGAATAACTACAAATCACCAGTCTGCAGATATAGTTCTGTGAGTGGTCTGCAGGATTTATGAGAAAAGCCTAAAAAAGAAACAAAAAACCTTCAAGATTTTTTTCCTTTTCCTGTACTTAAAAAAAAAAAAAAATCACTCATCTTTCAAATGTAACTGCCTTTTAAGATATATCTAATTACATTTTTAGACTCAGAATTATATATAAAAGATGCAGTCTCTGTGTTTGGCCTCTTGTAATTATGCTATGTTTGCAATATTTACTGAAGGCTGAAGGTGTGCAAGAAGAAGAGTTAGGGGCTGTGAATTTATGGACATCTTTCCATATAGTGTATTCTTTAGTATCCATATCTTTTTCTTTAACTCACTGTTCACTTCCTGGCTTCTAAGTAAGAGTGGTTCAGCTTTAGGGAAAAACACCACAAATGACACTTTTCTCCAGTGTCTCATGTATTGGCACAGGCACTAAGAACAGAAGTGGTCAAAGAAAACAGAGGGAAACTCAATTGGGGAAAAGCTAATTTCCAAGAACAAATAAAAAAAAAAAAAAAAAGAAAGCTTTTAGCTGAACACAGTCATAAGCCAACACAATCCAGAACACACTGCTTTTCCAGAGCTTTGCTGAAATCCTGGCCAAGTTGGGGTTTGCCCACTTGTGTAATTTCCCAGCAGGCTACATTTAAAAGTTATGTCACTCTCCAAGTTGTCTCTGGTGACAAATGTTTCCATAAACGCTAACAGACTTCAGTGCTACTTCTTGTTTTGCCTGTGTGTGCAAGAAGAAAATGTTCAGGTCATGAAAATGATTGCCCAGGGCCCTCTTGCTGATGGAGGGACAGCAAGGCAGAACAATAAAGTCTTCTCCAGATGCTTGATAACATGAAAGCGATTGGAGGAAAAAAAACTTACAACCATACATATTTGCCTTTTTCTTGAGTGGGAATGCCATTTATACACTCGGGGGTTGAATTATTATGCTCAAAAGAATCACTTCATTCTTTTAGTTGAATATTTCAGCAACGTAATTTTGTTTAAAATAATATTAAAAACTGCTTTGCGTTTTAACAGCCGTAATTATATTTGGCAAAAAAAGTCCACAGGAGAGGTGTGTGCCCTTTTTAAGAAAGGCAATTACTCTGCTCCAGGTTAAATCATTTCACCTGCTGTGAGACATTCAAAATCTCTTTCGCTATTGAACACAGGTAGTTGCTTAATAGAAGGGTCATGCAGGCATCCACAAAACACTACTTGCAAAACAGTCAAAAGTCTGCCAGTAGTAGGTGCAGTCAAAAAAATTTTTTTGTATAATTTTAATTGCCAGTAGCCTTGCAAATCTTTTGTAGTGATAAAAGTTGAGGGATACTCAGAGCTGCTAGAAAGTTTTGCAAAACCAATTTGTCTTAGAGGTCTTTAAAGAAATCATCCATGCTATTGTTAACAGATGGACGAAAAAACCTCCAAGCACACAACTCTCACAGACTTAAATACACCTTCTTTATGATTAGTGATACCATTGCTACAGCACACACCTCCTTTCTCTGCCTCTACCAGAAAATCTGTGATTGCAGAGCACTCTCCGTGCCTCTCCTTCACACAGATTTGCATCTCAGACCTGCCTTCCAAGGCAGGATTTGCATCCAAACCTGCACTCAAACACAGAGCCAAGCTCCTCTGCCAGGGTGAACTCTCTATGTGACACTGCGGGGATGGGAAATCCTCAGCCCTGGTATGCCTGCAAGCAAACGCCTCTCGGGAGCAGCTCCAACAGGACAGCGCTCCCAGAGACGAGCGGGTCCATTTCAGAGGCAAGGGTGGAACCAGGAAGGTGAGGAGTACAAGGCTGAGGCCTTGAGCAGGGAAGATGCTGGGTGGGTACCACAGGGGACCACAGGGAACGGGGCACAGCCTCAGCACTGGCCACGGAAACCTCACCGATAACCGCTTAAAGGAAAGAGGAGCCGTACCTTGACAAAAGGGGTCTAGACGTAACAAAAGCCAGACCAAACAGCGATGTTTACCATATGTTATAGCACCTGAAACAACACACAGCAGTGGCCAGTGAAAGACACAGTCCCATCACCTTCTGTGCACACTTGGGTCTGTCACTGTTGTACCCAGCGGTTGGAAGCATGAGGTTCGACACCTGTTTCATCGGGTCTGCTGAGTGAGAGCGCAGGGTGCAGCAGGGAGTCCGTGACACCGAGCACTTTGTTTGATGCAGCCACTCGGAAGCTCTGGGTTGTTCACAGTCCCTTCAGGACTGGCTAAATGACACTGCTGCACTTTCACTAGAACAGCACAGCTCCCTTCCTGCTTGGAAATGCTCTTATTACTACAATAAACACAAATTCTTTCTTGTTGCAAAACACCGGCTTGTCGCACGGCAAAAATTACATTTGTAGAACTGTTAGTAGAACTTACAATATTTACATTTTATCATCATGATAATGAAAATCATTACTTAATTATATAATTAAATCAAAATCAGGAAGTGCTTAAATAAAGTAGCATGATCTACCAACCGGTTCAATTCATTCATTTAGTTCACTCACTTAGGAGCTATTTTAACTCTTCTGCTGAGTAATTAGCTAGTTTGCTCAAAAAAAAAAAACAAAAAAAACCAAAAAAAACAAAAAAAAAAAAAACCCACAAAAAAACCCCTAACTCCCCCCAAAACAACAAAACAAAACCAAAACCAAACAAACAAACAAACAACCAAACCACCAAAAAACAAAAACCAAACAAAAAACCAAAGAAAACCAAACCCAACCCCATAGGGTCTAAAAAGGCATTTCAAACCCTTTAAAGCAGTTTCACAGCCTTTTCTTTAAGTCAAATGTTGTCTGTGCAAGTATTTTATCCCAAGTGAATATACAGTTGTCTGCAAGAATGTGAACTTTTTCATCCTGAAGTACTCAGTAAGAAGACAAATGATAATTTATGCTTTGTTATTCATATATAATGAACACACACATTTACTGAACAACAGGAATGCAACCACCTTATTTCACATTCAGAACTGTAGACTTATTTGCCGTGCAAGGGCATCCCTCTGACAAATGCCAGGTTATCACAAAGCTGGTATCAGCAGAGGATACAACAGCATTTCCATCCCACTGAACTCTGCAGGAAAACACTGTTAGCAGCAAGGAAAGCTGGTAGCGTTTAGCAGGTCATCACCTTTAACAAAAGCAACAAAGAGGACAAATCGACACTGCTTTGGAGAGTGAACACCTGCATGATGGACGCATTACAGCTACCCAGAGTGCTTTAACAAAAACCATGTGGTGGGATTTATTTATTTATTTAAATTGGCATGCAATAAAGTGGGTTTTTTTTGTTTTGTTTTTCAGGAACTTTCCAGAGTTATTTTATTTTTAGTTTCAGGAAGCAGCTATAGGTACTCTTTTCTTTCAGGAAAAAAAAAAAATAGGGAAACCAATTGCAATTGGTTATTGGATCCAAGAGAAGAAGAAGAAGAAAAAAAAAAAAGCAATTCCAACCCTAATTCACAGAGGCTCTGAAAAAGGACAATCTGCAATGCATAGAGAAGGGTTTCACTATAATTAAACTGACAGATATTAAAATTAATGTTAAATTGATCTGGTTATGTCTAAAAAGACTCTATCCCCAGTTTTAAAAAATATGCAGGATTTACTACATGAGGTCACATGATGCTCCTTCTATCTCAAAAGTCCACAGCTAAAGGTGCTGACAAGGATCAGAAGAGAAAAAATTATAAAATTTGACAAAAAAATTATACTCTAACTCTATGTGATTCACAATTACAAAAATTAAATACCTACATATCCTGCAAAATCAAAACAGAATAAATTTCAAGATTGATTTCCTGAAGGTCTGTGTACTTGTTTCTCTGTATCTGTTTCAAGCAAGGGACTAAAATACCAACATAAATAATTTCCACATCTTTTTCTGAGAGCATATTCTTCTCCAGGCCATACATCTCTAGATATTGGAGGGTTTTTCACAAGTATTGAAATTAAAATAGCAGACTTTTACCACTAAAAGCATTAATTGTCCCTTCATATTCATATGTAATTTGTCCTGAAGGGGTTCCTGGAATTTATATGAATGTACCAACAAACAAACAAATACAAGAACTGCCTGACAAGTGAAAACAGACCTTCTGTGTCTAAGGGAATTGATCTACACAGTAAATCCATTCAGTGAAAGCAATGATTTCCAGAGGCTTTTAGGGAAATCTGCCTGAAATGAAGGAAAATACAAAGTATTTCAGAAAGATCCTCCTTTTTTTGTTCATATTAGAAGCAAAAATTGTATTGGATAACAACATTTCAAACCAAGGGTATGAATCACAGACAGGAAGATGCTGTAGGTCCAGATCATTGCACAAACCCACAAAGTAAATCAGTTCTCAAAGCTATGGCCAAAATCCCTAAAAAGAAGGGGAAAATAACTGGATAATGAAAGTTGCCACAGAATGTGCTCCAACTGTCTCAAAATCCATGTCTTTGGGATCTACCTGCAAAAGGTTCGGATTAATGCAGTTGACAGCATAACCCACGTAAAGAACAACCAGAAAAAAGAATCAAACAATGAAAAAAACCCAACAAAAACCCTCATACAAAACTACAAACAAAACCCAGCAGCTGGAGAGGCAGCAAATTTGATCTAAGGATTATGAGACATTTGCCCGACTAACACCTCTTTTAGTTGCCATCTAGCGAGGGGAGGCACTGCTGAGAAACAGATTACCTTCCTCATCCATCTCGGCCCCACAATGAATAATCGCATTTTAAAAATGAAATAAATCGGAAGAAGCCAGCAGTGAAATAACAAAAACAATATCCAGACTTTGTAGACAGTGACAATAGAGGAGTAACACCATTCATGACTAATTTCTGGGTATCAGTTTCTCAATTGCTACCAACAGCCATACTAATCACCTGAAAACTCTCTGTCTTTCTGAAGCAGATAAATACACAATAAAACACAGACCTATTTCATAAATCTAAGCAAAAAACACCCTAGGAAAAAAAATGTCCATTAGAGAATCTCAATGACACCGATTTGGCAAAAATTCAATTAAAGAGAAAAGCTGTTAGCAGAGGATGGCTTGCGCTCACCAATTAACATGATTTTTGACAGTGTTACAGGATGATAATCAGTCTAATGGCTTTTATGGATTCCAATCTTCCAGACTGGCTTAAAATAATAATTCTGCCTTTAAATACAAGGGCCTGCGAGAGTCTTGTTACGCAGACGTGCAGAACACCACTCAAATTCCCATTCAGAGTTGCAGTATGGCTAATATGGACGAATATTCCAGACGCTGCACAGAAAACACATTGTATCTGTGTGCTAGCTTGAGTTACAAGAGCAGCTCAGAGCAACTACATTAATTGCAGGGTCTCCTCCATGAGTGTTGTCAAAACACCCAAGTTTTTTTACTCATTTCAAACACTTGAGCTACTCGACGTTTTAGTTTCAGAATCCTCAATTCGTTCAGCTCTCACTATTTCATTTGGCATCCCTCTCATTTGATGAGTATCAGACTCCCTTTCCCTTTTCTCCTCAGCTGCCTGGCAGCTGGAGGTGCCTAGCCAACACTTTGGTGGCTTTTAGCCCACTCTTCCTAAACAGTTTCAAACTGAAAACAGATATTGCCTCATCAGATTTTACAGATGTCATCTGCTAATGGCTAAATTTATCAAGGGCGTACTCTACAGTAGTTTCAAAACGACAATCCTTCTGGTTTACTTCATCACTTACCAGCATTTTGCAGAGCACCAGACACTGCCTGAAGAAGTGTCTTTCTGCAGCTTCTGCAGCATCACAGCTTCTGCAGTAAGCAACAATTCACTGTTTGGGGTATGCAGAGCTCAGAGAGCAGAACTGGAACCAACCATTCACATTCTCTGCTAATTATCCCCAGTCTGAGCTCTTTAGTACTTTCTACAGATCCTGCTACTTGTGAAAACTTCAGTGGTAAGAACATTTGGTATTTATCATATTTAGTGTATTTATAGAGATTGTATTTGATTTGTAGAGAAAGAAGAGCAGCTCAATCAGGTTTTTTGCCCAGGGGATACTGCAGCAGCTGCACAGGTATAATTGCTTGCCAATGACAGGGGCACAAGCAGGAGGCCAAACAAGTGCAGATTCGAGCATATCCTTTTACACTACCCTTCCCATTACAAAGTGTGTCTGACAGGTGTTGGGAGTGTGAGAAGACAGAACATCAGATAATGAAACACCCCTAAAGTGTCAGGAGGTGAACGCGCCTACCTACATAGACAGCATGAGAAAATGCTCACCAGAGAAACAAGAAAAAACCCCTCAGCCCCAAAATGACCCAGGAAACAAGGTGGAAAACAAAGTACACCAGAACAATCTCCAATAACTACAGCAATCACAGGGCCGTGTGCTGTCCAAAGCTCTTGATTTGCAGTCATGATTTTTTTGTGCCCTAATGGGGAGGAGTAGACAACCATGACAATGAGAAATTGCTTCTTCCCCAGACTGGACTGAGAACCTCTTCCAAAGATCGATGTTTTCAGGTACAATAAGGATCCATGCCCCATTACAACATGGCCAAGAACCTCAAATACACTACACTCAAATGACTCAAGTAATGTAATTTTCCTGCAGTGGGAGTTCCACTTAAGAAATGCAAACTGTGATGTAACTTCTACTTTTGTTTTAGTACCTGGCAATCTTGGTGGAAAGAGTCTTATTTGCTTTTATATATTGCCTATAAACAAATCCAAATTAATTTTGGCTAATGACCAATAATCCCCAAAATTGTTTACAAGTGGAAAGCAACAAAATAGCTATTTTAACCACTCACTTCTACTCTGACATTTCAGCCAGAAGCACCTGTCCCCTTCAGGGAAGAGAACAGGACATCCACTAATGGCATCCATGCTTTTATCCCTCTGTGAGCAGCTGACTGCAAACACCAAAGACTGTCTCTCCTGTTTTAGGAGAGAGAAAAATTAGCTTTCTGACTATGTGCATTTTTTATAATTGTAATATAATTTCAATAGAAAATAATTAATGTGATACCAAGACCACTTTCAGCAAAACAAAATCATAAAAGCAGTAAAACAATCAATGGGTATTAGTTATAATTTCTGCTTTATGTTCAGAACTTAAGAAACAAAACCCCTGAACTCTAATTCACATCAAATCCACATAACTCAAATCTAAGTCTCTTACCAGGCTTCTTTTTTCATTTAAAGTACAAACTTCACACCTGATAGGAAAACAAACCAACCACCCATACAACAGCAACAATTTTGCTTAATTTAGAGCTTGTTTCACCTTGTGAGGAGACACTACAATGTTCAAAAAACCCCGACATATTTACTGGGTATTAGAACGGCACATATTGAAAAATGTACAAGTGCTGACTTATTTTCATAATTCAGCCTTTGTCTTACATGATATATTTCACATTTAAGAATAGAGAGCCTTAGCCACAGAAGTGTTACATTTCATTCACAGATTAGGTATTTGTTGAACTGGGATAATGTATTACCAAGTTCTCTGAATCAAGTCCCAGTCTCCATTTTGCTCCATTTTTCAGAGGTCATGAAAGAGCCAAAAACATTTTATCAAGTAGTGGTGAAGTGAAGCAGAAAAATAAAAACTAAACTGATACTGTGCACTTAAAATAAATTTTAAAATCTTAATAAATCAGTTTAGGTTTTTTTACGAATGTTTAATTACATTTGACTGTTCTTGTGGCTGAAATAGTGGAAATTATCACTAGGAGAAAAGGCAGAAGCAGGAAGGTAATGAGAAGGCTTCTGTAAACTGACATTTTTGGATCAGACCAAATTAGCAGAGACCTGTCCATTTTTCTGTTTTTCCACTCTGCCTAAAATGAGTTGTGGGAAAAGACCACACCTCAGTACACCTGAACAATTGATCTGTGGGAGACACATTCGAAGTTTCCTTTCCTAGTGACACAGGAAATGCTCTTCTGGGAAAAAAAGAGATCATCAGAAGGGAAACTACATGCAAAGCTGGATATGCTACAGCACAATCATTAAATTTATGTCAAAGATTGATGGGAGAAGTGAACAGGCAACTCACTGGAGCTTTATAAAAGTATAGCATTGGCAAATACCTACAAGGTATTAAAAACAAAACCAAACCCCAACAGAACAAGGACAGCAAAAAATGACAAGCAGCAAACCCAGATGGCTTGAACAGGTCTTTGATAAACTAGGAATGTTAGGGCCCTTCACCTTTTTCTGTCTCCCCAGCACTGCATAAGTCATCTTTGGGCAAATTATTTTAACATTCTGTTTTCACCTGATAGATCTTTTTGCTTGTACAATCCATTTTGGAGGCATAACTTGTTTTCTTTGCTAAGATTTCATTTCCTCCCATCTCAGAACTTGATGAAATCTATTTCTTACTTGCTCATCTCCCAGTGAAAGCTGACAACAAGCATCAGACAAAATGTAGCTGTCCCATATGAGGTAATTCATTTCTGTCAGAGATTAGACATTTTTTTTCCCTTAACATAAGATGACTGATACTGTTCTGCAAGATCTGAAGGGACAATTTAACCACTTAAGTGCCAAAAGATCCTGAGGATTGGCTTTTCACCTCAAAGCACACAGTCCAATGCTGAAAGCAGATGGAAGCCTCTAGAAGGTCTGGTAACCTCCTTCCTTTTGGTTTGAGGCTTTGCCTCATTAAATTTAGGCCTAATCAAGTATTTTTCACTTGATAAGTTCTGTAAAACAGCAATATTTTGAAATTACATATTTGAACACTTCTAACCAGTTAAAACTTATTTTCTCCTTTATACAGCGCAGGGAGAAAACCTGAAGGATGTTAAACTCACTTATGACTGTTCATTACCTTAATGGTAACGAATTCTTTTTCAATGAAATGCAGCTCTCACCTGACTTCCCGTCTACATTAAATCATAATCATCCATCAAAACTCATGGAAACCCAGACTAGGTGAGCTCATCATCCAACTCCCTGCCAGTGAGAGAGGAGAGAGGCAAAGTGAGGGACAACACTCACTGCAGCACAGGCGGGTCGGTCCCACGTGGCTCTGGCACTTCTGCCTTCCCCTGGGACTGGAAGCCCTCAGGAAACCTGGGCTCCAGAGGGACCAGGAGTGCTTGGGGTGGGCTGGCTCAGCTGCTGCAGTTGAGTGGTGCTCCAAAGAGCAGCAGCTGAAGGAACAGAAACAACCCAAACCAAACCAACCCAACCCAACCCAGCGGTCTCTTTTGAATGGCTAAAGGCCCTCGGGACCCTTTGGCAAAGGTCTGGTGATGAAATTTGCTGGATCAGGCCACAGCCACAAGCACAGCGTATTATTTAATTTCTGACACTTAATTGAAGCTTTTCCAGGGAGATAGATGAAATAAATAGGGAACAAAACGTTTTGGTGCTGGCATCTGATGTTTTCCTCAAGAAATAGCTCTTGATGCCAAAAATACTCGGGAATCAACGTTTGAAAGGTTAATTAGATTCTCCATGAGCATTTCAATTACAGGAATGAGAAATTAGCCCATTTAATACATATTTAATATGTATCCCGACACATCCTATTTGTTTCAGATTTTCTCTGCCCCAAGATTTTCCTTTTGCAGACAGCGTTATTAATTGCAACATCCTCTGACAATGTCATGTTTACAACTCGGATCACCTCTGGAGGCCAAGGGCCACTCTAATCAAGATCTTTAGTTACAGTTGTTTACTTCTTCCATCAGCAACCCCAAACCTGCTCTATTCACTTCTGGGCTGCTTCAGTGCTGTGATGTTGTGTTTCCCACACCTAAATCTGAATTCTGCAAGATGAAGCTGTACTTGAAGACCCAAGATATCCTCTGAGTAGCCATGAATTATACACAGAGCTGCCCAACCTTGTTAACTGCACAGGAGTAGTCATGCAGAAATTCTGGTGGGTAGTGCACCCTCTGGATATCATTCTAGTTTCAAATTACATGGAGCCAGAGGTAGCAAAATCAGCATTCGTGAGATGAGAACAGCTTCATGTTTTGAAAGAACAGTTTTCTTCATAAAAATGTGCTTTATCAAGTTCAGAATATAATGCAGGAATATACTAATTGTATTGCTTATTTAGAAAGTGTAGCTAACAATGGTTCAGCAAGTTATAAATATTTAGTTTGAATTTCACTAATTCAATTTCAGTAATCTTCTATAAACAAAAAAACATCAGGAGTAGCTAGAGTGCTTTAACAAGTTACACTTCAAGTCAAATAAACAACCCTGAAACATTAAAAATTGGTGGTGGATGAATAAAAAGGAATGGAAACAATTTTGTGAATAAATAGTGATACTGTGTCACTGAACAATCTGTGCTATGGTTTGAGGTTTTGTTTATTTTTCATATCCATAAGATTTATGATTTTGCCCTTGAACTCAATAAGGGCAGAAATCCACCTAATGTCTACCATTCCATGGGGAATAAGGTGGGAGAAAAACTGATTTGTGCCATGCTTTGTACAATAAATGTTCTCACTTTATGTCTTCTGGGGTGGTGATTTTTTTTCCATATATAGAATTCTGAAAACATTTGATTAATACACAGGATGAATTTCCCTCAGACTGTTTTAAATCAAAGTCCAAAGAATTTGCCAGTAGTGAGCAGACTGACACTGTTCTACAGATCTATAGCAGTGAGCACAAATTAGTACTCATTCACAGAAGCAGAATCCTAGAGCTTTCAGCAAAAGTAGGATTAGACCTCTGCTAGCAGAACCCAAGGAAATGTTTAAGAAAGTGGGCATTTGCAGCATTTATTTCTCCAAAGTTATCAGAAGCAGAGATAATTTTCTTAGTAAGAAAATTAAAATTGCTAATAATACCTTTTTTTTTTTTTTGCCTCTCCATAATAGGAATTAAGTCCACTTAAATGTATTCTTAATGACTGGACAAGCAATAGGCTCAGTAAGTACCTCAGCAGGCACACACAAGGTGCTCCAATAAGAACCTCAAAGTACTGCTGAGACACCCAAGGCTTTACTAGTTGACCATTTATAAAATATTAAAGTACTCCTCAAAAATTGCAGTCTTTGAAATGGAAATAATAGTTTTTATCCTAAATTTTACCTTTACACAGGTTGGGAAAGTTTTGTTTTCTTTCTTGTTGTATGTCATGGTAAATCAATCTGAAACTGCCCTGTTCTCTTTGTTCCCCATCTCCTAGTGTTAATCCTCAAAGTTACCAGTTCCATCACTCTGGGCAATAAAACAAAATGTTTCTTAGTTTTCAGGATTTGTAACTTCAATTATTTTTGCAATTATTTGCTAAATTTAATTTCTGATCTTCTTGTATAATCCCAGTTACAATTTCTGACCAATTATTTGATGCAACTTCAAAACAACAAATCTTAAACTGCACCTCATGCAAGATTCTGATTTATCAGTACTCTAAGGGTCGGCTATTGGTATTTCTAGCTCAGAAAAAAACCCCAGCAAATCTTCCCTTGAGATTTAAATCACTTGGCAATTTTTGCACAACAATTTAATTAGGAAAATTAACAAGGGAATACTTTGGACTACTGCAATTTTTTGCAAGTTTTGAGTTTCCTACCAGCAAAGCTTCCCCCTCTAGTCCTGAATGACAGATCTGATTAAGCTGTTGAGGAGAACAGTAGATTGAGTCTTATGGGACCAAGATAAAGTTGCAGTCACTTCACAATTTGCAGATTGCAGAAGGCACATTAAGTGCATAAAGGTCATCCAAATTAATCAAATATTAGCAACTTAGTAAGACTGGATTTGATGGAGAAGGGTATGTGCATCCATGCCAGCTGAAGCTGCAGTTAAGCTGATTTTTAGTTTGATGTTCTTTTCTGGTCATTTTGCAGTATATGCATATCAAATATTTGGATAAAATTTTTGCTCCTGTAATGGGTTTGAGAATTCACTTAACCACTCAGAAGGGCAGTGGCTCACATCCAAACAGGTTTGAGAATAAGAAAAGCTTCTTGCACAATGAGGTGCCTTTGTTTCTTGAATTACTCTCCTTGCCCTAAAGGAGACCTCTAAGGTGAATTCTGAGTGAGCAGCAGAGCTGATAGAAACAACAATCAGGAGTCAATGATATGAGGTGCAAGAGGCACAGGGCTTTCGTAGCCAAATCTGTGTTAGAACCTCTCATTCACAAAGAGCTTGACTGCAATTGCCACCTGCAAAAAAGCAATTTGGAAAAGACATTGCAAAGATAAGGTTAATGGAATTTTCCTAAAAGCAACTCCTAAGGGATTTCTCTGTTAAAAGAACCACTTTCCACTTTGGATCTTGGTTTATTTCAGTTATCAGTCTTACAAATTAAGGCAGGCTTCTGACAATAAAAAGTGTATAAATAATATGCAGTCCTCCATGAACTCTTTTAAATTAGCCAGCAGTGAGATTCAAGTGAAAGACCTCAAAATAGCATCCTCCAAACAGCAGAATTTTTTCTTCCCACAAGGAAACTCAAAAGTGAATAGCAACAGACAGCTTACAGTGAAGTCAGAACAGAAGCTCTGTTGACTTTACCACTTTATTCAACTTGAGAACTCTGTCTGATCAGGGAAGTACCAGCAGAGACCATAGAGCTAAAAAAAAAACAACAAAAAAAACCCCAACAAACCACCAAAAAACCAACCTGCACATAAGTAAGAAATAGTATGGCAACTAATGCAACTACAGTGAAATTGTTAGAAATTAATATGGTTAAAGGCCAACTAAGAAACAACAAATTACCCAAGTCAAAAATGCTAAAACATATGAAATTTTCCAAGTTTTGTTGCTTTTGTCCTTGTAGTTTAGTACAGGGTTTAGACAATACTTTTCTGAAGGGAAAACTGAAAACACTTTAAACAAATAAATTGTTTTAAAAAACCCTCCATGGAAAAGTGTTATGAAATAATTTTTTCGCTTGAATGAAATGCTCAAGGGAGATAACATTTTCTAGTTTCAAGACCTAAAACAGAAAACAGGATGTAGTAGATGTGATTTAAGTTAGGGACAGCTGTGTTGAAGTTCTACAGTGGGAAATGCAACAGTATTACAGAAAGGATAAATTTAGACTTGTGGACTGAGGGTAAAGGCTTTTTGTACCAAGCAGTACTTTTTGTTTCTGATCCAAATAACAGAACACAAGCCGCTGATTCTGAAGTGTTCTCATAATCACACAGTACTGTGAGTATTTCTACCCTCACATCAGAATGTCTGCAGACCTTAGTGACAACCCTTGTTTCTAGCTCTGTGTTAAATGGGTTCATTTGCACAAAAACAAGGCACTCATAATTCACTTCCAAGACAGATAGAAACCACAAAGCTCCTTTGCAATCATACCACACAGCCAGGCTATTTACATCCTGCTCTCATCAGTGGGTGAAGAAACAGTTTTGCCTTCAAGACATTCCTTCAAACCATTCTCATTTATTACAGGTGCACTCCTGTATTCCTGGGGAAATATTAGAGGAGCACTTCTGTGTTATTTGATCCTTGGCCTGAGTGGGGTCAGTGCCTGCCTGGTACCAAAGTATCGAAAAGTCTGGGAATGTCTGAAGTCTGACAGTCATCTGAGTTTTGGCCAGTCTCTGTCTTGGGATAACAGTGTGGTTTATGAAAAGGAAAGAGTCCTAAAAGTTTTCTCATGATGGCTGTCCATAAAACTAAACTTCTATTTTACACATAGGACTGGATCCTGTTTAAGGCTATAATTATAAAGATAAGGGCAAGCCCAGCTCTAAACATCTTGTCCCTCCCTCTATATTTTGTGTGTCTGTAGCCACACACAGAATGTTATAAAATAGATGAGATCTTGAATAATAATGCTCCTCTTTCTATAGGTTGGAGAAGGACTCTGATCTATTCATTTAGCAGTATAAGAAACAATCAATGACCCAAAGCTTTCTGTCAGTCCTGTGAATTACAGCTTGCCTTTCCTCTAATTTATTGAGCAGGAAGACAAAACCTAATTTTTCATCCATAATTCTATCTGTATTGATATGTGAACTATATAAAGATATCCCAATTCTGACTGTGCTTTGAATTTAAAGTTGTATGTGCTGTTTGGCAACAAGGGAAACAGAATTTTTTCTTGGGCTGCCTGTGGTGGTTTTTTAGAACTTGAAGGAAAGCTCCATATGAACAAAACTGTAATGTTAGCCAACCTGCCAATCAAGACACTAATCCTCCACACATCTCTACTGTCAGGAGACAGATACCTGGAAGCTGGTATGCAAGAGATAAAAGGGGAAGTTGGACAGGAACCAGAAAATGTTCAAAATAAAAATTAGATACATATGTCCAGATATATTTTCCTTAAAAAAAAAAAAAACTAATATGAATGATACAAAAGAATTTTGACCTCCATAGATTAAAGAAAGCTGCATGCACATACTCGGTGGCTGTTGGTTGCTTCTAAGTTCCCCCTGGAACAGCATACTGTCTTTATTGCGTTTCCAGAAAAAGGCAAAGTGTTCTTGAAAGTGGAAATAACTGCACTGGTTAATTTTGAGTCACATCAATGACTGTAGAAGGCATAATTAGATATTTAAAGAAATAAGCAATGTTTTTATATTCAAGTCTTAATACCTGACTACTATAAAGACATGGTGAACTGGAAAAACAACAAAATTGCATTATAATATCCATAACTCACTGGTCATTGAATATTAAACATTGTGTTCTTTTATCCACTGTGAAAAAAAATAAATTAAGGATCCCTGTAACTGGGCTGTCCACTTCTACTGTTTTCTGACACATTAGGTTCAAGCAGATAAATTGGCATAATTTAAGTCAATCTTTTCTTTTCAGATGTTCTCTTCAGATATTGTGAACAATTCTTCAGATAACTGTAAATGCAATTTCTACCCAGGACTCTTGGTCTGTAGCATATACTCAGGCCATTCATAACAGTAATTTGACACTCCAGGTTTAGCAGTTTTGACCACAAACATAAGTTACAAGAACTGCTCATGCTCAGTGACACACTGACTATCTTTTTTGAGATTAGGCTCGTCTTAAAACTCTGTGTGAAGTTATGAATGAGAATTTTGGGTTTTGTGAATATTCTTGCAATACTTAAAATTGGCTGGCTCCCTAAGTGTTCCTGCCAGTAAAGTAATTTGCTGGAATACTGTTGGAAAGCAAATACAGAAGGGGTGTGAATACAGTCAAAGAGAATTCATTTGCAAATCAAATGGATGGTGGAAGAGGAGTTGCATTCAATGAATTCAACAAAGACACTGTCACAATAAATACAAGAACATTTGGCAAGGATAACCTTTGCAAGACTTGCTATCTGTGCTCTGCAAAGGTATCCATATGTGTGAAGTTCCTATCACCATGCAGGATTCTGTCTATTCCAACAGATGCAGAACTGGCCTATTGAACAGCTTGCAGAGCCAGATCACTAGACTAGCATTAACATTTAAAGCTGGAACTGAAACAGCTTTTCTGAAGTCATTGTATAAATAACTAGCCCTCGTATATAGAAGTTATATAACATTTTATTCCTATTTTACCTTTTATTTTTAAAAAAAACCAAACCAAAACAAAGCAAGTACTACTATTATTATCATGACAATGTGAGAAAGAAAAAAGTGAATTGTACATTAGTAAGAACTACATCCAGGATATCTATGTTTCCACTCTCCTATTCAGGAGAGCACAGAAAGATAGTCAGCAGCATTTAAAAAAACCACAAAAAAAAAGTAACAAGCCAAAAATCCAACAAAACTCAAGAAACTATTATTTTCTCCTAAGAGAAAAGAAACTTCTAACAAAGAAACTGAAAACCATTGTTTAGGTCATATCTCTCAACAGTAAGCAAGTCCACTCCCCCACTTATGGTCACTTGCCTCAGGAAAATCTCCTCCACAAAGATCACATCATGGCTCCCTGTCAGTAGCTGCTCATAGCTGACTCATCCTAAGCACCTACTGGTGTTATTAAAAAAAAAAAAAAAAACAAAAAAACAAAAAAACAAACCTCCCCCCTCCAACAAACCCAAAAAACAAAAACCAACCAACCAAACAGGATTCATTCTATTTCTGCAAAGGGCTGTCAAACTGTTTACCCTGGCAACACAATTTAGAGACTGGGCAAGGGATTGGCAGATCTTAGTCACCAAAACAATAAAGTCCATTTCTGTTCTCTGGACTTTTGTAAGTGAACCCAACAATGAAAGAATGCAGCCACATTTCTCAAATCTTATCCATATCTTTCCTGGCTATTCTGTAATTGGCTAAACATGACAATTCGAGTTGTGACTTGACTTGTGATTTGAAAATTTGAGACTGCACTTTTAAAAAAATATAATTACATTCCCTTTCAGTAGAAAAGTTTAAAGACAGAAGAATTCAAACTTGAAATCAAGCATAACCATTCTTTGAAATGTTTGTCCTGGCTAACATTTCTAATGTTTTAATTTAATTAGATTTTGAAATGAAAAAAATTTCCACCAGTAAACTTTTTGTATGTTTGTTTATTTCTGATGGACTATAGTTAATATCTGTAAAGACGCAGGAAGAACAAATCCGTTGCAAAGCTTGCCTGATATTTAAAAAAAAACCCCTGAAACTCAAAAAACAAACAGAAAAGTATGTCCAAGTTAGGCGATGACACTTGTGTGGGGTCCAGCTTCCAGCTGAGCTCTAGAAGATAGTATAGTCCACACTCCCTTTTTCAGTGAGGCTGCCCAAAGGAGGATTATGGTGCACTTGGTCAGCACTGAGTTTGAACCAGGTTCCAGAGATGAAAGCACATGAACTAATCTGTTGAGCTATGAAGTTCACTGCTGTGCTGGTTTATAAAATCCTATTAGCAGTGTGACTGAGGGGTCAAAAGATAAGATAGCAGACAGCTGGAAATGATGGATCAGACAAATATTTTAGACAAGAAAGGTATTTCTTAGACATGTTGTACTTAACCATGTATTATACAACCAGGAAGTACTGGGGACTAAAGGGTAACAGATTCTTCTATTGCTTCAGAGTTTTTAAGTTTCAAAGTGCTTCTGTGCTCTCTACTAGGCCATCTTTTGTCACAATAACTTAACATTCATTTCTGCTTCAGCAAGACATTAGATAAGAAATGCATACAGCATACATCACAGCAAATTTGACAAATAAGATCCCATGTATTTTGGTACCTTTTACTTCTTGACTCCACTTGTTTTCTATTGTCTGCTGTCCTGAAATCCTCTTGATATGTGCATTATTGCCCTACTGTAGGTAAATGGCCTGGCTCAAAGTCCACTGAAATACCTAGAGAGAATCCCAGTTATACCCATCAAGTTTATACCCCCTCAGAGTTCAATGTGCCTGGAACTCAAGTTCTAAAAGAGTAACATCAGCAGACTTGGAAATATCAGACATCACTAAACAGCAAAGTCTTGTTTGTTGTATCATCCCACTGCTAAGAAATGCATGATTCTTTCAGCCAAAAGACGCTGGGGATATGGACTCAGCTGGCACTTACAGTCAGTGCAGATTTGGGTGTGATGTATATTTGAACTCTGAAAGAATAAATAGCATCCTTTTTGAGCAATTGCAAAAAAAAAAATCTTTAAAATTCAAATTCTGAAAAATTGATTAATTGTTCAAAAAAACTTGTTCTACTAAACATGGTGGTGTTTTTATGTTTCAGCCTATTTAATTCTTTATCGTTACAGAAAACAAACTTGAAGGTCTAAATATGAGATAACTCAGCTGATGCTGAATTTCAAATCAGTCACGAATCAATACCTGAAGCTTCTAATTTAAGAGAGTCAAACTACAGAAGTCATAACTAAAGTTGGCTAGATAAGGAACAAAATTACTTGAGTAAAAAAAATAATAAATTAATCTTACTTTATGTAATTGCAAAAAAACCACTGAATTCCTGTAAGATCAAAGCTCTAATCCTGTCTGGGCTTTGCCTTCCAAAAACTTGGAAGAAGAGAAGGTCCACAGTGTGTTTTTCAAATGGAATGCTAAGAATAAGCAGTGAAACTACAAACCATGGGAAGAAGAAATAATTAAAAAGAATACATCAGAAAGCATTGCAGAAAAATTAAATGAACAAAATCCTAATGATCTGGATTTTGCAAAGGAAATTAAGCAATACAAATGAAAGGCTTTTGGTTTTTGTATTTTTTTCTTACCCATTTATAAAGGAAAAAAGAGCAAGGAATGGAGGAGTCTGAAAGCCCAGCAGAGGTAACGATAATCTTGGTAAGCTTAAATGCAGAGTAATTAAGAACATATAAAGACAGAACCAGAGGGAGCCACCTAAATTACTGAGATCAGGCCCCTTAGATCACAGTGAGGACAAACAGTACATACTTAGTCCAACGTGTTGCACAGACCATACTCTTTGTAGTCAGCAATCCTTTGCAGCTCCATACCTTTCCTCATACCTTATAACAAAGTTCAAGTCAAGTTAAACACTAACAGCTGAAATTACTATATGGCATAGTGGAAACTGGGGGAGGGGGAGGGGGAAATAAGGCAAGAGCTTCCCTGAAGCATTACAGAATTGGGCAAAATCCCAGATAATCATAGAAGATGCAGTACCCACCTAGATAGGAAGAAAGCATTGCTCCCATTCCAATCTCGATGCCTTTTTATCAGTCTGACCTGACAAAACTTTCCTACCTGATTTCAAATATCTAAATCATTGTAGCTCAAGATTTGAGTTGTGCACACACCGACCAGAAACTAGATAGTGCACCTGGATGTAAGAGGAGCCACTGACATTCTGCCAACATAGAGCACTGCTGGAGATATGGCTTAAATACAAGAACTGGGAAGCTGATAGAAAGTTGCTAAAAAGGGAAACATGTACATCGGATATTGAGGATGGACAGAAGGATGTCCCAAAAAGATGGATCTTGGCTGACCTATGCCGAAGAGTAAAAAATAGCTGTGCTCGTGAAACATATAGTTTTTTTTCAGATTCAGAAGTATTAGCAATAATAATGCAACTTGTGGTGCCCATCCTGTCAGCCTGCTATAGTCCCAGTCCCACGTGGAGGTATTGATCCTGTCAGAAGAATCCAGGGGTTTGTGTCCACACAGGAGCCAGAGGAGCCCTTCAGCTTTGCTCCAGTGAAGGTGCAGAGCCCACCGGGGCACTCCCTGCAGGGTTTTCCCTCTCCCGGGGTTTCTCAGGGCGCAGTCTCCTTTCATCCCAACCTCCTGGCCCCATGGTGCCCTCTTCCTCTCCCCACTGCTGAGGCACTGGAACGTGCAGCCATCCCAAACCACCCACCCTGGATCCCCCCTGAACCCCTGTTTCACCCCAAAGTTCAGAAGTGCAGCCCCTTGTCTGTGGCAGGAGCCAAGCCCGGTAACAAACCTGCTGCCCAAAGCCCCCGGAGACATCCAGAGCCATCTCAAACACCCATCCCTTCACCCATCGAATAATTTCCAAAGACATTAGCACACATCTTTCCCTTAAGCCTCTGGCTGCCTCCAGGAGCAGGTGCAGCAGCTGACCAGGCTGGTCTGTGGTGGGTTCTGCTCCCCACAGAGGTGGCTGCCCTGCATTTGACCACAAAAGGTCTCAGGAGGTCTGTGCTTCTAAATGCTCAGAGTTTCAGCACAGCCCCTCTGCCATGGTGCTATAAACACTACACCAGTGGGCAGTGAGACATGCCTCCCCTCACTCCATGTGTTTTGCACAGGAAAATGACACAATATTTTCCCCCCACAAGGCTATGGGCACCTCAGCTAACTCATGCTCCACGTTATATCCAGGATGCAACCACTGCTTTGAGGGATGATAGTCTTAGAGAGTGGGACACAAAACAGTTTACACCAATTTGTCCAGACACCAAACTTACTGCACTGTGAAAAAGGCAAGAACACTAAAAACAAGTGTAAATTAAAAACTGCAGATTAGTCTATTGCAAGATGATTTTAAAAGATGAATAAAATGAAGAAATCCTGCCCATGTGCTTGCCACACTTGCAAGAAAGGCTATTGTGACTTAAGGATAAATCAAGTAGGAAGAAATATCTTATTTACATTTCAAGATTTAGAGTCCTGCAGAAATCAGGTTTTTTCTTTTTTAATAATGAGAATCACATTTTATTATTTCTATTTGAAATAGAAAAAAATATAACAACAAACCAAAACTACCCCTCAAATAACCCCCAAACCCCACAGTACTTTGGCCAACTCTAGAAGCACTTAGCACACAAATCCCTATTAGTACTGACAGCACATAACCAGCTTAGAATCATTAGATGGTTTGGATTAGAAACAGCTTTAAAGCTCATCCTGTTTCACCCCTCCATGGGCTGGGACAACTTCAACAATCCCAGATTGTTCCAATCCTCCTCGAGCCTGGCCCTAAACACTTTCAGGGATCCAGGGGCTATCATGGCTTCTCAACACAAACTGTTTCCGTGTCTCACCACCCTCATAATTATTTTTTTTTCTCCTATCTAATCTAAATGTATACTTTTAATATCAGATAATTAGAGACTGTTCCAGAAAGGAATGCTATATTCCTTTTCTTATGTGACTTCCTAAGAGTCTTTTCTATAAGATATAGCAATAAAAATTAGGATTTTTGTGTGAGATTTTATGTGCTCCCACTTGTTTCCTTTGACTAGTAGTAGTATCACATCAAACATGACTTCTTGCAGTGCCCATAAAGATGGAAAAGCTCAGATTAACTCTACATACTCCAAAACCAATTTAATTATTTTTATTTACAGGAGGTGACAAACTATGTTATTGATGCTGGAGTCACTGAAGGATTGCACTGAGGAAATTAGGCTTTTTCCCACCCCAGACAAAACACTCTTTTCTCAAACCATTAATTTAATATCCCTCCTTAAAGTGCTTTTAAAAAATTGTGGTGTTACAGTGCACATAGTTACTTGCCTGGAAAATTTTTCCTACATTTTAATAATTTCTCTTTTAATTCATACTATGCCATCAAATATGGAGTAACAATTAGTCCTTTTTATAAAAGACTCAATATCATTTTGTGTGAGAAGCCTGTGTGTTACAGCAATCCCTCTAGAAATATAACAATTTCCTATTCCTGGAGCACATCTATTTCCTTACATTGTGCCACATATCCTTAGAAATGCCATCTTAGGTAGATCACTAAGTATTTTTTCAGTGCAAATATATTCTTGCCATTTTTGTTTTGTTTTCAGAAGCTGTTCTAGGTTCCATCTCCCCTTTCAATTTTGATGTGGATTAAAAGAAATAATACAAACTTGAGTCTTTAGTAAAGAAAGGTAAGACATGTCCCATGTTTCCCTTCAAACTGGCAGTGCACCTGGGACAAACACCTAACAAAACAGACAATATTAAAGAAATACTGTACCTCAGCCATAATTTCCTCATTGGCTGTAACCTTAACTTGGACAAAGGCATTTCTCAATAATGGCATCACACATGGCCTTTGGTAGAAAATCCTCTGCAGAGCCCTGGATGCTGATGCTGTTTGGAAGGGGCACAACCAAGTCATCTGACACCTGAAATACTCATTTGGGAACCCTTCGACCTGGTAAAACCCTGAAATGTAGTGATATGAAACTGGAATGCTTTTTCCTAATTAAATTACAAGTTTCAGTGAGTATAAATGTCTAAATAGCATGGCAAGCTCGTGTGAGGGAAAGTACAGCCAGTAGATTTTGTATAGTTTTGTAGATGTGATTCTATACTGATGAATTCAACTTATACTGCACTTTAAATAGGAGTGGAACAAAACTTTTCTGTTACCTCACAGTAACTTGCTGTAAATCAGCATCAACTCTGCTCCTTAGAAAGCATTGCTGTACTCTAGAAATTGGAAACTGGGCTCCATGTCAGCACAGACAGAATGACTATTAGAAAAGAGCTGTAAGCCTGAGAGAGACATCTTCAAAACCACAGGAAAAACAACTTACTGGTCAGGGAAATGATCAAATATTAGGAATCTGAAAGTATAGAAAAAAATAGAAACAGTTGTAGCTACTCCTTTTTAAAGTACAAATGCCTTGTAGATAGGACCAAAGTCAAATTATTAGTTTTGCCTAATATCTCTCGTATGTGTTATTCATATCACATACAGGAGTGCTTCATATGGCCTGTAAGTTTATGCACATTCTGAAGGATATCTATAAAAATACCTGCATATTCTGACACATGTACATACGCAGATCTTCTCCCTCCACTTTCATCTCCTTTCATCTATCTCCTTCATCACAGATGCACACACACCTCTGCTGAAATGAAATAATTCTCACTGCTTGAGTTGGCTACAGTCTGAAGTTCAAACTAGTGATTTTTTTTCTTCCATGTTCACATCTATATTTTTTCTCTACAGGATTTAAAGCTTGAGAGGCATGAAAGATAGAGTGAAAATAAATTTGAATTCTATATTACAAAAAAATGCGAATATCAAAAGGTTCTTTCACAGCTGTGTGACTGCTGGCATTTGTAAAGAGTCAAAGAATCCTGGAATATAAAAAGGCAGAAACACAGTTGGTTTTTCAATCAAGTGTATGGAGAAAAAGCAAAAGAAAAAAATCTATAGGAATAGCAAGAAGGTCCAGGGGTGGGTGACAGGTAAAACCTATTTCCTTAAATTAGACAGTCATTTCTAGAATCACTTGAGCAGGAGGCTGATGTGAAAGACTGACATATTCAGTTCTAGCCTTTAAACTGTGGTTTGCATTTTACCAGCAATATAAAGAAGAAGAAAGATGTCTTTCCTTATTCCTTACTTAATTGGAGTGTCTATTTAGAATGACATTTAATAAAAGATACAATTTTTGTGTAGTTATTATTTGTATTACCAGGGCATCTAAGACTTCTGATGATAAACCAGGCCCTTGCTGTGATAGTGATTCAGGTATTGAGAAATGACTTTGTGTGACTCTGAGCATGTTCCATATTCTGCAATGCTAATGGGAGGAATGAGACAGGACTACTTCTTTAATCCCCCCAGTAAATTCCTGTCTGCTGTTCAAAAACTGCAGCAAAAAAAGATCATCAATTGATAGAAAGTTTCTGGGTCAAGAGGAACAACAGCCCACAAAGACTCAGTGAGGTGGCACTGCTTTGTTTGCCCTTCCAGCAACCTAATAATGTCTCAGTCTCCTGGGAATAAATGACAAAATTATTATTTAAAAAATTGGGGTGCAAAAGCAAAACTTTTTCACTATGGTCTTTGCAGAAAAACTGCAAAATAATTGCCATTATGGTTGCAAATGGTTCAGGGTTTTTTTTTTTATTTTGTCTTTAGATTTGCTTCAGTCTCCTCAAAATTTTTCTAAGGCAGCAGAATATTGGTGGCTTACAAAAATGTCTTTTTATTTTCTTGTGTACATGTCATATAGAACGTATCACATGGAAAGAGCACAGTTGCTAAAATATAAAGTTAAATGTCAATTGGAAGAGAGAGCACTTGATCTGCATCTTCTGTGGACAGTTTGCCCTTTGGATAAGCAGCTACTGTAATTATGAAAAACTGGAGAATGCTTTGCATGGACTTTGCTTTTTCCACATAGAGCGATGTTTTCCAGCTAAGTAAACTGGGTTTGTCCCTAAGACTGAACAGAATAAGTGCAGCTGAGTTATGGGGCAACAGCCTCAGTGGAGGCTGAGCTCACCTATGCTGAAAGTGTCCTTTAAACACTTACCTCAGTTTTGTAAACAAGCTGCTCCAAATATCAGATAAGTATAATTAGAAGAGTTGGATTTTGGAAAAGATTTAAAGGAATTTGAATCAGAGCTTCATGAATTGCAGTAGTGAAGAGATTAACATATAGACATGGGTCTGTTGATGTTTATCATTATAATGAAAACATCCTGCCCATCACTTGGGAATCCAGCAGTGCCCCCTTACACTGGCACAGCCTGAAATGAGAGCACCCATGTGCACAACCACAGGATTTGCTTTACTTGCCCCGAGTTCTGTGCAGCACAGCTTGACACAATGCAAAACTCAAAGCTAACTAGGCAATCTACAGCAAATAAATACAAATCTCTAATGAGCTGAAAAAGTAAAAGGTCAGAGGCTGAGCTTTTGACAGCATCTTAAGGAACATATCCAGCTGTTGGAATCCCAACCTTTGACACAGCCAACAGATTTTGAATTATAGGAAAAATACTTTTTTAAAAAAATGTAGTTGCTTTTCATATGAAAAATAAGACAGGATCACAAAGAGAGGAAAAAAAAAGTCTTTGCAGCATACTTTCAGAATTTTTTTTATTATTTCTTTTATATTCCATTCAGCTTTTATCAAAGTGGCTACATCAAGCTAAGCTCCTCTCAGAGGGCACATCATTTGAAGGCAGTAATGCCAGAAGAGAATCTGCTTTTTCAGAAATGCATGCATTTCAGCTAACTGCCTTTTTCCCCTTGACCAGCTCTAAGTGGTAAACTCTTCAAACTTCCATTCAGTTGCAGAAAAAAACCCAAAAAACAAACAAACCAAAACAAAAAAAATCCAACCAAACAAAAACAAAACCAAAAATACTTGAAAAGCTCTTAAAAGTATATAAAACAACTCTGATACTTCCATCACAAAGTGTTGTCCTCAATAAGCCTTCAGAAGGAACATTAAACACTGCCAAAATTTTTTAACAAGGAGTTAATTTCTCTCCCTTATATAGCAACAGTTCATGGCAGGAAAGGTAAAACTGTTTTCTTCTCCCCTCCCTAATGAACTATGCTCTGAAGTGGGTAGCTGGGTACCTTGCCAGTTAAATATCCAAATGCTCTGTTCCACACAGCAATAGTTGTCTCAAGCTCAAGATCCCTTTTAGTGGGTTTTAATTTAAAAAAAAAAAAAAAAGAAAAAAGAAAAAAATCAGAAAAGAAAAATATATGTTTGACTAAATCAAGCACTCATATCGCTTCCTAACTATATATTAACACAAATACAAACTAATCCTGAAGGTTCATTCTGCCCACAGAAATCAAAAAACCAAAAAAGCAGCAAGTCCCAAGCACTGCTCCTCAGCAGCTCTGTGCGCAGTCAGCAGTGCCTGCAGTGGCTCTGCTGTAAATGTTTATTTCCCTTGTCAGCACTGCTGGTCCCAGCCTGATCCTGCAGTCCTTGCGAGCCCCACACTGCCAGCAAGAGAAGCACAAACATTGGCAGCTCAGACTCCTGAGTGCCTCGTGGATAATGCACGGGCTGTCCAGGGAATGGCTCTGATTTTTATATTATATACTAATCCTATTTACTCACGCTTGAGAGCAACTGCAAGTAAAACAAACATGGCTTTAACACCAGGTTTTAAAGGGAAAAGAAGTAGACCAAGGAGAATATTTATCTGTGCGTTTCAATGTTAGCTGTGTTTTATGACACAGCATTTCTATGGTAAAAGTACAGGGATGTTGTTAAAGCTTCTTTATTCCCATTTAATCCACACTAAATTGCATTTTTAACAAGCAGCAGTATTTTTGCCCCCACAGGGTTGACAGAGAGGCCTAGTAATTGTGCAATTCTGAATAACTGATCTTTAATATTATCCCTTTAACTAAAGGATACATTTCATACAACTGCAGAAGCAGCAAGGCACTTATAACAGCAGATGAACTAGCCCTCTGCGATTTTTCCCATTGTAATTTTGCTTCTATTGGTTAGAAACCATCTAAAAAATAATTTATTACAAGGCATGAAATATGAGCAGATTGCCCATCTAGCAACTGTTTATGTAACTTGTTAAATATTTATATTAAAGCCCTATCATTCTTCATTTTCACATATTTTGATTTTGCTCTTTCACTCTTACAAAAAAAACCAAAAAACCAAAAACATGCTGTAAATTCAGATTTCTTTCTCCTTTAGAATTTACAGCCTTCTGACATTTTCAGGAAACTAGAATGTCAGTTAGACATAATCAGCAATTCATTTAAAGTAATTGCCTTTAAAATTGTCTTAGGTTTCTGTTATGTCTTTCAGTTAAACATCAGCTGTAAATACTCTTAATATGATGTTTCAAACTCAGATTCAAGCTAACTGCTCTGCAAACTCTGGCTGCTGTTCTGCTACATAAAAGGATCATGAAACCTGCCAGTAAAATGCAACCACCTCTTGGTGAAACAGGGGAGCAACAAACAACAGGCCCAACACAAAAAGGAGGAACACTGCTTAGACAAGACTGCAGGGGAAATTTCTACAGGCAATGGGGCCTTGAAGACAGGTTCAGAACAAAATTAGTCTGATGAAACAGGAACCAGGAAAACTACTTATTTATATACATTTATAAATATATATAAAGATTTATCCTTATGCTATAAATGGGGCTAGATAGCAAGAGGCCCTGAGGCAGGACCTTCAGGGAGCAGCAGGTATGCGAGGCTAAAGAAGATGGTTAGGTTGTTTGCTGCTTTGCTTATAACATCTTAATGGAGCCAAAGGAAAGAGCCTTGTGTGAACAAAGAGCTGCTTTGATCCTCATACTCTGTTTAAATTTCTGAAAAATTAATAGGAAAGACTCTTCGAAGGGGTAACTAAAGCCCCTTAGAGTCTGAAAAAAACACTTGGAGTGTGACGGTGATCGGAAGTATACATAACACTAAAATTTCATCTTTTTCTTACCAAATGAGTAATTTCCAAAAGATTTCCTGAATTTAGGGGACAAGGCACATTCACAACCCTTTCACTCATATGCAGCTAAGTTGCCACTTGTATTTACGCTATTATCGAGGCACTTAATTACTTTAAATCAAATACAAATCTCTTCAGGAAGAATAGTACTGAATGTCAAACAAAACTGAACTGCACAACTTCAATAATTAGTCCTCCAGTGACTGACATCTGAACATTTTAATTGCATAAATATTCCTCTATATCCAGTAACGCTTCTTAATACATGAAGTTTGGAATGGTGTGACTAATGCTGCCATTAGCTAGATTGAGGATTCCTGATTATTTGGACTGCACACAAATTGCTTCGCAGCAGTTCAGTTGCAATGTTAATGCAGCGCGTGATCATTGAAATGCACAAGAGCAGCAAAATGCAAACGCAGACATTTGTTTTCCAGCCAATCTGATATAAGTGTAATTCATATCACTGTAATGAGGTCTGCTTACTTCCTGTCTTTTTTGAAGTCTCTACACCTTCTCAAGGGCAAAATTGTTTTCTAAATAGAGTCTGTCTGAATTCAGTCTCTTGTGTTGAAGTACTCCATCAGAGAGAACTAAAATAGCTCCTATTTACACATAGACCCCCGTCCTCATAATATTTGCATGTTGTCTGGAAGCCTGTAGCCTTCTACATCTATAAACAGCTCACGAAGTCACACGCTAATTTCTTAAGGATCAAGAAGTTGCTTAAAGTCAGAAAAAATATAAAACACAATTACAAGCTAAGAATAGGAAATGAAGGTACAGCACGAGGCAATGTGATAGAATAACAGATTTTGTTACTATTTCAGGTTGCCTAGCCACATCTGCATTAATAGCAAGAGGAAGGCCACTACTGAGCTTCTGGAACGTTTGCTGGTTAAAAACTAAACAAACATCAAGAAACTCTGCCTCCTTCACCAGTCCCCCCAACAAACACCAAGTAGCTCATCTTGTTATAAAAGGAATGCTAAACTCATGAAATAAAAGCAAGGAAAAGAAGCATAAAGAAACCATTTGTGATACCATGAGTCTGTTATTGGCAATGTTATCCATCCTGACGCTTCTACTGATGTGGGTTACTTGAGCTCACTGGCTGTCAACCATTGACATTTGGGCATCCCTTCTATGAAAGGTGTTAAGGAAACTGGGTATACAGCAGCCACAGTATTGAACAACTGCATATTGCCTTTAATATTCTGTAGCTTTATCAACAGCCCTCAAATCTATCTGCTGGCTCTCTTTTTTTTTTTTTCTGAAAAGAAAATTGGTAACACGTGTGTGCATATAGGATGTTGTGATGACTTAGCAAATTTTGGCTTTTAAAGGAAACTGTTTCTTAAATATCTTCCATTTCACAAGTCAGCTTTTACTCTGTATTTACCAGATGTCACAACTTCACTTTTGTTCACGCATCACACAACAGTGATGTTGAACAGTGCTGTTCTTTTCTGCAATCCTAAAACAGATTTAAGGATGACAGGTAGAAAAATAATTTTAGCAATCCTTTCATTACCTACCTTTTTGTCACCTTAGAAAGTGGTGGAGAAATGCTCTGTCTCAGCTCAACAAACCTTTGGAAAACTCTGATCCCTGCTTCTGATACATTGATTTAATAGGCCCTATTTTCATCAAGGCAAATTAAGTCTCCTGCTCTTGAAGTAGACTAACACTGAAACAGTTGTCTTAATTATATTTTTCCTGTCTCAGGGCAACAGAAGAGCCCATGTAATCCATACAGGAAACACTGATTCACTTGTGATTGCAGGTGTAGATGAAAACACAAAAACACCCTTCATTAAGAATTTGCACTCATTCACCATGTGCTGGGTATTCCAGGATAGACAAGAAAAACTATGCTCTATTTATCACTTTTTTCCCCGCCACAGATATATACTAAATATACACTATAACCATACACTAAATATACACTATATATTAAATGTCAATGTGGCATTTCACATTTAAAATTTAACTTGAAATGTAAATACAATACACAAAATTTTCAAGCAGCCTCCCTCCTTACAGTGGCAAGTGAAATTTTGAAATTCCCCAGATTCGCCTAACATGCTCCATCTACCAATCAATCATATCCATTTCTCCAGGAATCACCATAAATGATGCTTCATTATTTTCTTTTTTTCTTTTTTTATTCAGAAGGGTCTTGCTTTGACCAGCAACTTCTTCGCCTATCAAGCTTTCATTCTATCATGATCATTACGAACGATAGGACCAGAAAGAAAGAACAAACTTGTTTATCCTCTCACCACCAATTTCCTTAACTGAATCAGCAGGAAATACATCAAGGGCTGACATATCCACCAGAAAGTATCCATTTCCTGACCTTCCCTTTTGCCTCATTGGCAGAATTTGGGAAGTGTCTACTGATCTTCTTTCCCCCTCTCTCCCCTGGCTCTCTGCAGCCCAGGCAGAGAGTTTCTGGTCTCAAGACGGCAGACTGCTCCTCCATCCAGGTCTTGTCTTTTGACCTCCACAGCAGAAACCTTCTTATTACTGCCCTGTGCTTTAAGGATTTATTTACCATGATGTGCACTGGGTTCAGAATACTTTCAGATCTACTCCACGGTTTATGAATAATTTCACAGCAGAGAGGAAAACTTGGACTTGGCCCAAAGAACACAGCCCCCCTCAAACCTTTCTGTAGGTCCCCAGTCTTGTGAGGGAGGGGTTTGGAGTTAGGAGTGTATGAAGCTTTCTCTTAAATGAAATTGCCCTGTCAGGAACAGGGCCATGAATTTTAAAGTTTTATTGAATTTTAACATATGAAGCCTAGATAATTTTTTTTTAGTGGAAGATCATTTAATCCCTATTAAATCCTAAAACAACTAACCAGGATAATAATAGCTAAAGTGAGCACAAAGAAACGGAGAAAAAAATAAGGTTTTATATTTGATTCCTTTGCTGTAAGATGGACTACTGAAAGCAAGAGGAAGAACATTTCAAGGTAAATGGGTTTATTTTGACAGTATGTAAATAGTCCAACCTTAGGCTATAACAACTGCTCTGCCTCTTCTAACACTGAGGAGGGCAGTAGCTAGAACTGAGCTGACTATGGAACTGGAATATTTTGCAGCTTAGATTTCTTCAATACGGCTAAGCCAGCTCAAAAGACTTCACTGTTGCTCCAACACACAAGCCTTTGATGTTTCCTCATCTTTACATCATAGAAGGAGCTCAAAGGGTTAATTAAAATTTAATGATATCGGCAGTACTTTGAAAAAGTTATGAACTTGGGTGAGATCAATCACTTTCTTGGACTGTCTGACTTCAAAGCGAACATTATGCAAAGGAAAAAAAAATTCTCTCATTCTGCATTGAATTCATAAGCAAGGATTTCCTCATTAGCGGTCTGTGCATGGAGGAGATTCCAAGTTCAAACTGCAAGAGGTGAGGTGCCAAAAAAATGGTTAATCAGAATTTCATGCCTTTTATGCTAGTCACACGTTGAATGAATGCAGCACTGCAAACCAGGGGACACTTGAACAGTCCCAAAATAGGAAGTCAGGGATTATGGCAGGAGCAATTTTTTTCCAAATTCACAATTTGTTTGCAGAGATTTAGCTAAAACCTCATTAGCTTGTTTATTCACTCTTAGTGACATTCAGCAAAATGTCAACTAAAATAACAAAAGTAAAGGTTTTAAAAATGTACACATCTCTAGTCTGCATTTGTATTTTTATTTGTTTACTACCTACATTTTATTTGAGCTGACAGTTTTCACTTTCTGCAGTCATATTCTGACCTGAAGATATTACTCTTTTTAAGACAAATATATTTCAGATGAAAAAACTTTGAAAATCCTCTAAAAGAGACCTGAGTTTACTGGTGACTAACTAGATTTACCATAAAGATTAAGAAAAAAAAAATTAACAGACTCAAGTGTCGACAGTAAAGCATCATTGCTCAGAAAATGCTGTGTAGGGAGCCTGATTCAGCTCCAACCTTGTGCCTTCCTCCAATTCTAACACAAACTTATTGTGCAAAGGTGGAAACATGCTCTGTGGTATGATTCCTCCTGGAGATTGGTTTTATCACATATTTAATATTGTTCTCCATAAGCAATCATGGGCTTTATTTAATAGACCCATGTGTTCAAAGCTTTACATTTCTCAATATAATTATACACTTACCATGAAACATTGATCGCCTCACTCAGCGCCTAAAATATATGTTTGGGGTTCTAAACATACCTTTTCTTTGACTTGCTCTTGTCTGCAAATTCCATTTCTAAGTGTCCTACTCTAGACATAACTCTATTCAGAACCACCAGGTGTGACGCTGGGGACAGAGCACAAGGATTAAATAAAATTCCTTTGTACAGAACTGCACTACTGGTGGACCCTGAAAGGTGTAGAGAGGGTGATACCTGTGAAATGTGCAACCAACTTCCTTGGAGGACCATTTCAGACTGTTGTAATTGCAGGGTTTGCACCATTTATTGGAAGCAAACTGTGGGCAAGGCAGTACCTGATAAAGATGGGCTGGTTTAACTCTGCCTGCTCATGGTAATGCTTGCTTTCATTTCAGCTGCCCTTTATTTATGAGAAAGCCCCAGAATTGGTGGGCTTTTTTTTGGGTTTGTTTAGGGGTTTTTTGTGTCAGCAGACTTTAAATTCAATGTAACAGTGATTTGCCAAGCCACCCTGCAAATCTACATCTTTTGATTAATAACTGAAAAGGAAGATGGACAAGCTAATATTTAGGCACTCAGCATTTCAGATGCTTTGTATAAGCTCACACTGTGCTCATTTTGGTGGACTACAGTCATCATCAGGAAGATGATCCTTTCCATGGTATCATAACAAGTATTTGAATAAAAAGCTGGATTTTGAGTTTATAGATTTCAGTTGAATTAGCTCTGTGGTAAAGAGTTTCCATTTAAAGTGCATTCAACCTTTTTTTAGGGATACAGATAAAAAGGTAGCAGTAGTATTTAAAGAACCAAAGCAACAACAAATTGATTTTATTTTTGGCTCTGACTTTTCCCCTTGCCTCTTTAATAGAGAAAAACACTATAAAATCTTTCTGCTTCTGAGGTGGAAGATAATAATAGCTGTCATTTTTCAAAGGAAAAAAAAAAATTACCTAAAAGCAAGGTAGAGCTGTCTTTCATTGATGTCAAACCCAGAAAAAACAATACAACAAGTATGAGAAAAGCAACAAGACAGCAGCTCATCCTTTCAGACCTCTCATTTCCTGACAAACCTGTTGGGCAAAGACAGACAGACAGACCACAAGGTCTTGTCAGCTCCTTGAGGATGGCAAATCCATACTGGCTGGGGACAGTTTGTAGCAGGGCTTGTGGCACTCCTGTCTGGTCAGAAGAGGGTATGGAAACAATTTTAATCAGGTGACTCTGACTTTTCCTAAATAAAAAGCATTAGAAGAGAGTATGCCAGGAAAGCAGTTGTGTGAGATAGTACAGGAAAAGGAAGCACAGAAGAATTGTGACTGCAACCTCACACTCCTTGTGATGCCTGGGGTCTATCTTGAGTTGGTGGACAAGAATTCTTCTCCTCTGAAAAATGCCTGGGAGTCTCTCAATTTCATATAATTCCTTCTTGTCTAGTGAATTTCTCCAGTGAGATGGCTAAAACACTGGCGACTAATGATAAACGAATCAATTAATTAATGAAGAGAAATAAAATCAACTTTTTTTCCAAATTAAGTACAAATATTTTTATTCCTTTATATTGACTTCCTAATAATTTATTTATAATTTTTCAGTAGCCTCTCTTATACATAGAATTGTAAAACTACTAAAAATGGGCTAATCAAGGGCACATCATGGGACTACCATGACATTAATGCATGTTAATTTTTTTTTAAAAGTTTTTGGGTTTCAAGTTAGGGATGTCTTTTCATTTACAGTTCCACACTATCTCAGGCAACTCTGTTCCTTAGTATCATTTGTTCAATTGAATAATTTCTGAAGTCTAGTAGGTTAGATCTGTACCCTAGCCTAGAAAATCACAGGTAATGCTGCCAGTGCTATTAAGTCCTCTAAGCCATTCTAAATAATGGGTACTCTGACTTCATTTAAGAAGTTAAAATAAAGCATCAGCCCGGTTTAGCTGTACTATAATAAAATTTGAATAAAAGCAAAGAATTTACTGAGACACAAAAGTCTCAGTAAATTGTTTAACCAAAACAAAACCAACCGTTTGCAATAAAAGTATTTTCACAATTAGGTATAAACACTTGAGGAGTCCAAAGTCGAAACAGTTGAATGTCATTGTTGAAAAAGACAATCGAATTATTTCCCACAAGATGTACTCCCTACAGCATTTCCCTTACAGATGATGACACATAAGGATCAGAGCCAGGCGTGTTTCCCTGCCAGGGAGGCAGAGAGCCCTGGAGAGGGGAAGTGCAGGTTAGGATGGCTGGACACGTGCACTGACAGGACTAACAATCCACCAGGCACCACAGGCCATAGCAGCGACCAGGAGAAACTTCCAGAGGGAATCCCACGCTGGAAGGTTCTATTAAACCAGGAAAGACCTTAATGGTCAGTGAAAATCAGCTCTGATACCCAGGAATCAAAAAGGAAGTCGTGAGAAGAGCTGTTCAGTCAGCTCTCAGACTGTGGGTCTTCTCAAAGACCCTGGGGAGCTGTGACAGACTTTTTACTTCTATAAAACTATCTCATGTCTGAGAAGACCCCGAGGAAAGTGTCAGGCAAAGAAACAAACCCTTTTTGCTGACAGACGATCACCTATCTTAATAACAGCTTTTACTGTTCACTCCAAAGACTTTCCAGTTCTTTATTTTAAAGCTATATAGAACATTGCTAAATGCAATACAAAGTGCCTTTGGCTGTTGTCACTCTATCTCTGTGCTACATTTTCCCCATAAAACCTCTATGCTGTAAAGGGGAAACCGGTTTAAAAAAGTAAATTTTCTTTTCTCCTCCTTAACAAAGAAGTATTGTAGGAAGACAAATGTGAGAATGAGAAGGGGGAAGTATACACTGCACCCTTTTCCAAAGCACATTTATTCTGCCCTAGCAGGTGTTTCATTGCCTCTCGAGGGTGCAGTTTACCTGCTTTTCTACGTTCAAGTAGATACAGTGCCTTTATACCTCCTCAACATCTCTTATTACATCACTACCATGTGGAATAACAAAAGAATGACACAGATTCAAAATGTTGAAATGTTGCAGTTCTGTTAAATACTCATTTTAGCCACAAAGTTTTAAAAGATTCCAGGAGGGAGGCCTATCTTCCCTTACCATGTCTTATTCTTAATAAGTCACTTCAGTCTGTAGAGGACATGAATTATTATTTCATCCTGTAGAAGTCAAAAATAGTAAGGGGAGAAAAAAAAGAACCTGCTCTTGGAAATAATAGGATTACATTTTACTGAGCTGTCATTTGAGTTGGTAATGTTAATCATTTACAGCTTTAATTGGGGGCTACTTTTGTGGTTGTTCTGTCTTTGGGACAAAACACTCAAACAATTCCTCTACTTAACATAATGTGATAAAAGTGTAAGCAACAAGTGAGTGCTTATATGACTTTGTAATTGTGAGACTACAGCTACACTCCGCATCCTGCTGTAACAGCAAGGTTGTCCAAAATAATTAACTGAATTTAAACTGTCATATGAGTTTAATATATGGTTGTAAAACTGCTCCTTTTGGTTATTTTGACATTCCTAACAGAGAATCTGTCTTAATTCCTTATGGACTAAAAAAAGGCACAATAAATTAGTAAGATTCTAGGTTGAATTTCAAATGGCAGAAAGCATGAAACACTTAAAGTACTGTGGTATGTTGACCATTAATACAAGAAAAAGACACAGAATTCAGTGCCTTTGGTAGCGTTGCTGACTGCATCTTTAACTATAAAACTTAGTAATTTTATGTGTAATATGAACATAACTATTACTGGGCTGATCCAAACCAGAGCAGTATAAAGAATATTGCATTTCTAACTTTAAGACAGATGTTCAATAAAGAATTTTGACTACATCCATGCACTGAAGTAATTGGAGTTGCTGTGCTGTTGTAGCTATGATGGTTTGAGTGCAGAAAAAATGGCAGAAATTAATATTTCATTAGACAAAGTGATTTCAATGGAAAAAAGACTTATGAATAACAGCCATTCTTCAAATCTTAAGGAGATGCAAAATATGTGCTAGAAAAAGAATCAATCTAATTAATAACCTAAACATGTGAGAATAAATGTGATGAACACCTTTGAAGCCAAGAGGGGTAACAATGCCAGTATCCATTCTTTCAAGAATAAAACTCACTTTTATTTCAGCAAGTTATTTCTTAGATAATGGTTACACTCCCCTACAATTATCTGTATGCATTATATTTAAGGGTTATCACATGATAAAGTTAAACACATTTTTTGGTTCAAAAGATTGCATCCTATATTATATCTCAAATTTTCAGCTGCCTGCAGCTTAATAGAAAAGCTAGAGCTGCAATGCCTGGTCATAGAGGGAAAAATTTCATCAATAGTAAAGAGATTGTACTTCAGTCCCCATAATAAGAGTGTCAAGAACAAGCAGTGCATGGGGTTTTGAAAAGATCATTGCACAGATAGATAAAATTCTTCCTTTACAGATCACCAGGAGACCTAAGCATCAGTGAACCCAATTTTTGAAGCCTTGAGAGGGACTACACTGGTGGGCATACTGCAGTGGGAGTACGTGGTAGCAGAGCAGTAGGAGCCAACCTGCCCACACACTCCTGGCTGGAATTATCCTTCTTCCGTAAGGCACACACAGAACCGTGAAGTGAAATCCTCACTTCTGGATGAAATGATCTCTCATGGGTAAAGCTTGGTTCTGTTACTGTGCCCAGGGATTCCTTTGCCAGCACAGCCAGTATAAATGTCTTACTATACTTATTTGCCTTTTTTGTAGTTTAGACCTGGCCTAGGGTTCAGCCTTCACACAGAAATGCATCTATTCATTTGTGAAATCAGGATTTGAATAAACAGGACACCTGTGGACTATCTACTACCTTTAAAATGACTTGAACATACACCTAAGTGCTAGACTTTTTTTTAATAACACAGGAAATTGCTCTTATCTGAAAGTGATATAACAACATTTTTGCCTTTTCCATCTATGTATTTCCTTCAATATGCAAAATATTTACATTTTCTCAAATTAAACAACCCAGAAAACAATAATAATTAATCCTGTATTGCCAGAATATTTTGACAGTTAAACCTCCAAAAACATAAATAAATGTTTCTGGCTTTCATCTTCTCAAAAAGTAAAAAAAGTAGCCACATCTTCATCACAATGATGAATGAATGACACAGCTCTAACAAAACATCTTACATTTTCAGGGCCTAAACTCTACCGACCTTCCTGATCTTTTCTGATGTTAGATTCAGATCTTCCAGGATTCCAGGGGGATTCAGACTCCATTACACATGATTTGGAAAATTGAATTTATCTAGCCATCAAACTAACTGTTAATGCTCCACAGAAGCTGTGTATGGTCCCAAAATTCTAATGGCTTCTCTAGATGCAGAGCTGGCACACCTTGATATTCAATAGTTTTCTGGATTAAACAAGAACATAAATTGGAAGATAAATCCCTGTTAGTTTGCCTTGAATTATTTAAGCAGAACCTCTCCTAGTGCACAAGGTCAGCAGGGGGATAGCACATTCTCACAGTCGTGCTCTGTGCCATCTGCCAAGAAAAAGCTCTGTGTTGGTGCTGGGAGCAGATTGACAGAATGAGGTTAGCTGGGGCAGTCAGTAAGACATAGCCAAAGCCTGGCATTCACACACAGCCCAGGAGCATTAATGAACTGTGTGAACAGGAGTGCATCCACACTATTCTTCTGAGCAGAATGCCTTAACAGCCCTGAGAAAAGGACAGCCAACCTTGCTTTCCCAGTGGCACTTGTACAGCCACAAGACGTGCAGAGGCACAATGAGGAGAAGCATTTGGAAAAGCTGAGATATTCAAGATTTGGCTTTACTGGTAGATTTCTTCTTGCAAATGAAACCAAGAGAAAACTACAAATGGGCATTGATTACTAGGAGTTGAGTGGACTGCCTTTCTTGTATAGCAAATGAGCAACCACAGCTCTGCAATACAGCCAGCAGAGACAGAAGAACTAAGATTCAGTAGTGTCTGTAACAGAAGCAAATCCAATTTTTGTTGTGTGTGCAACACCTTTATTTTGTAAATAATAACAATGAAAAAGCATAAATCACTCTACTCTGAATCTCACAGACCCAAGTATGCACCACAATTTCTCTGTAGTTCAGCATGCAAGATTACTCCCTGAAATATGTCTGGCCACGAAAGACCTGTGCTAGTGGCAGAAGCTTCTTTAGCTGCCTTTTCTCGTCACCTCAACATGGTAATGAAAATAGAAACCTGTGAAGGTTAGTGGGATTGCTGGTTTCCATCAGATACACGACCTGGTAATGAATGACTGACAGGCTCTCTGAAGGGAAATGCATAACACAGGCAAGAACCTGGCCCTCAGATGGAAACTTGATGGCTGGTAAAAGACTTGTTAAGATTCACATCAGAATCAGGAATATCACTGCAACTGCTTCCATGACAACAAAATATAATGTCATAATGCATATTATGATTTCATGACAGGATGAAACCTGTTTATCCAGGCAGCCTCTTCAGCACTGAACAGGTCTGGAGAATAAGAGTTCACTTTGGGAACAAATATACTAATAATAATTTCAAAAATACTTTTTCTTTGTTACAGAGATGGGAAAGAAAAGGCAGATTAAGTGCAGCTTATTTCCATCTCAACTAGGATCAATACTTACAGTACCAGTACCTATATGTCTCAGGTTTCAAAATAGTTGGGTTCTTTGCTGCCATCAACTTACTTTGGCCTTTCAACAGAGTATATTGCCATAAAACAGATTGTCTCCTTTTTCATGGACAACATAGCAGTGATTAAGTCTAGCAAATCTTGAATATTTCCATCTCACCTTTTATTTCTATCTTCTGTGAGAACCATGCTCTGTTGCCTATGTTCCAGCACTAGGATTCCACTGGTTTACACAGATACAGGTAAGATTTATAACATGGATCTGCACAGTGTGCTACTTTCCCATCCTGCAGACACTCCATGTATTAATACACAAGCATCTCACTTTTCTTAGCCTGAACTGACAGAGTTTCTCTATTAAAGATACTGCTCAGAGACAAATACTGCTCATCTAAATCCCATCAGTATTACACACGAGTGTATTGGAATCCCCATGTTAAATCCTGATCCTTGGGAATGGTTTTTCTGGTAACCCACACCATCAGGTACCCTGCAGAGATGGAAAGAAACCTCATCTCTCATGTTCTGGTGGAAGGAATGAAGGAAAAGCCAATGACTTGCACCAGAACTCAGCTCAAGTATCTGAGCAAAAATCCAGAGATCTTTTGTAAGTATATACAATACAATTTTACTATACAGCCTGATGGAAATACAGCAAAGCTGGCAGTAAATAGCTGGAAAATTCCAGAGGCTGACCAGCATAAGCCTTACTGTTCTACTTAAATGCCACCTCCACGACCAGGATTGAGTAGCTGGAGTGGGTGAATATTACAGGCCTGTCATGACTGGTACTGCTGGTACCCTGGCATGGCAACAAGCTGTGAAAATTGTTTCTGCTCAAATCCAGTTCAGCAGTCCTCCTTTCCATGCTCCAGTTATCAACCTAATCCAACAAGAACAAAAGCAAAGTAAATAATGGGTAAAAGCATGTAAAATTAATTTCCTTGTTCCTGCCAAGAACCATTTTTTTTTTTAAATTTTTTTTTTTCAAGTGTGCCCCCATCCTGGGAACGAATAAATGTCCTCACTGAAACAAACACCTAAATGGTCATCCATTAAAGCAACCATGACAGGGCAGTGATAAAGTCACTGCCGTTCTGTTTTAAATGATTTTCTAATGTCAGGAACATTATGGATTCTTTGTGAAAGAAGCATATAAAACCGTAAGTCTTCTATTTTTCATATTTGGTTTAAGGATTTCACTTCAATCAGCTTTCTCTACTTCCTTTTTAGAACTATCTTTGGCTGAGTGGCTAAGACTGCCAGTGAATACATAACAGTAGTTAAGCAATAATTTTCCCCTAGGAGAAAATTACTTTTTGCATAGAATAAAAAGGAATTAAATTATTTGAGGTTCAAGAAATAAATTTCTCAACACAATGAATCTATTTCTTTATTATTTTTAGTGCAGAGAAATGCTTTTTTCCAAATTACGTGTGTAATATAATAAAGACTGCATGCATAATTTTTAACCTTTCTGAAATAACTATGTAAAAATTATAAAAACAGTCACAAGAACAATGTTCATGATATGCATGGCCTAATTACATGCTGAGAACATTTGTTCTGAATTTTTTTTACTGACTGAAATTCACCTTTTTTGTTTTCAGAAGCCATAGAAATAGCACAGCACACTTTTCAGAATAATGCAACTGTCATAATAGGAATATGCAAATCATGATTATTTAAGATGAACTTGATCTTTTTCTCAAAGAGACTTTTATGAAATGTGACTCATATAGAAAGGTCTTATTAGAAGATAAAAAATATTATTCCCTCCTTTGATATATTACTCTCAAAATAATGCTACTGAATCAGACAACAATTGCCTTACTTGTACCCAGAAGCAGTTTGTTCCTAGTAAGTCCTACATTTAGCTACAATCGCTTTCATATTTGCCAAAGGAAAATGTTAAAATATTAATAATCCAGTAGCCTGTTCTGTGACAGTGAATCACCGGTTTAAACTTTTGTTTCAGTCACCCATACACGAAGAACTGAACTTTAATATAAGCACAAAAATGGGAGTAGATACTTTATAAAGGTTGCAATATCAGGTCTTAATATTCCTACTACCATGAAATAACCAGTAGCACCAGCCACAACAAACTGGAGCAATAGAAAAAAAGAGGCATGTGTGTTTAGATATCTGTAACTATTTTGTTCTGTTCCATTTATGAAAAAAGTTAACAGCTGAGAAAACTCTGGTTGGAATGGCAAAGAGCAACAATCCCAGTTTTGAGTTTCTTGGTGTTCTCACACAAGATTCCTCTTTTCTTTCAATTGAGGAAATATTTGTAAGTGTCATTACTGGAAGTGTTGAAAATGTTGGTGATTTCATTTAACTCCCTCATGACAGCTATGGGGACCCACACCTTACTGGTAAAACTGACCATATTATTACAGGAGATTTAGATAAATGCTCAGGCACCGGAGAAAGTGTTTAAAAGGATGCACCTAATTGTGCTTGTATCAAACCTGATGGCAGATGAAGTTTGGCACATAGAAGGCTCCAACATCTAAGCAGGAGCTGAGCTTTCAAGGGAAATGAACAGAGACAAAAAACAACCCTTTTCTTAAGACTGATTTTGTTTTGGACCTGAACACCACATTCTGGGCATAATTTTCATTTTTACAAAAATTTTTCATTACAAAAGAAGTATAAGATCTCATACCTGGATTCACTAATAAGCCTAAAAGAATAAACCACTGTTCTCAATTCACATGAGTCATCATACTTGAACAGAAAACTCATATACATTTTTATAAATTAGATTTTCATTAAGTGAATTACACAACTGCACATGTTGCTATTAAGTTCCTGGTTAAATACAAATATACATTTGAAGAATGAAATAAAAGCCACAGCAATTCAAATGTGGTGAGGATTTTTTTTTTTTTTTAAATAATAAGGTCTTTAAAATTCAGTACCTAGAAACACTAAAACTCAGTAAAATGCTCTCAACAAGTACCAGAAAATATTTACACAAATGCAAACTTCCAATTGGCTACGGTATTTTTTAAAAAACCCCACTATTTTCACATAGAATTATTGTGTTCAGGTTTTTTTTGGTTTGGTTGGTTTTTTTGGTTTTTGTTTGTTTTGGGGTTTTTTTCCTCAAATGCAAGTACCTCACTGGAAAGAAAACACTCATGAAAATCACCAAAAATATGTTTAAATTCAAAAGTTTGAGTTGGAATTGCTAAGGAGCCATCTTGACACTGACTGCCAGCCTCGCTGATGAATTTAAACCCAGTTCCTGTTTACAGTCACCGGCTCAGAGCACAAAATGCAGGAGACACAGGGAGATGGCAAGTGACAGGTATGGAATACCGAAAGAAGTGATTTGATTGAATTCAATTTGGAAATTGATTGAAATTCATTTGCATATGGAATATGTTTTGCAATTTCTTGAGCTGAGATTGTCTGCAGAGCTCGGTCTCCGCCCTGTGCAGCTGGGGATCACCTGCAGAACAAGGCAGAGCTGGGCAGAGGCCCTGCCCCATCCTGCCTTGCCTGGGCACACTCTGGGCCACTTCCCTCCAGCCCTCCCATCCTCCTGGGAAGGCTCCTGCTCTGCCAGGGAGCTTCTCCTCCCCACTTCTGGCATGGTTGAAATGGCCCCAAAGTCACAAAATACTCAGCTGAGAAAACCTGAGATTTTCTGTCAGATGAAAGTATTCCGTATTCACCAGATCCTTGATAGCTTAAACCAAGTAAATAATACCTTAAAATGGGTAGGGACGGCAAAATGCAATAACTGAGTTTTTCTGTCCTGCTTCTCTTAGAGGAATCGCTCTCCCCATGGGAAGTGACATCCTAACCCAAACCAGCAGAGAAGTTCACAGAGCTTGGTGTGGAGGGCCCAGAGCCAGGTGCAATCAGTCTGTGCTTCTGTTCTGGGCCATGTTCCTCTGTATTAATCTCAGATTTACATCAGCACCATGAAAAGGTCATATTATGGCCTGACCTGAAAAGAAGTTTTTATTTCCAGTGTAAACCTAAGCTAATCAGCAAATGCTTCTTAAAAATCTGCTGTTCCATTCATTCTCAAATGACTTATTAATTTAGCTGATGATTTCCTGTGGATAATCTTACAGACCTAAATCTGCTTCCGTCTTCATCCTTCAAAGAAGAATTTAAACCTCTCTAATGTAATTCAGAAGTTCAGATTCACTTTCACATATCCCCATATCTTTTTTGCTTCAAGTTCATGTCCTGCATTTAAATGAACAATGATACAAAGAACTAATATTTCCTTGTATAATTTAAATTTTAAGACCGAAGACTTAGAAAATATAAAGGAAAGACACTGCTATTTAACTGTTTTCTTAGGCAATAGCAGCTCTCCATTGTAAGTAGAAGGTTCTTTGCATTAAATCTCCTGCCTTTTAACTGGGAGTACTTGCATGACTGCAACATTAAAAAAAATTACAAATGCCAAGCTGTTCATATTTGATAGAGAGCAATCGTGATACAAGATTGCTTAAATTCATCACTGTTTTTCTCTAAGCATGAGGAATCTTAATGGTATAAAGAGCTGTTCTATACCCAGACATGAATTTCTTTGAATTGAATTAAATCCACTTCACCAATTTCAATATCAATGAATTGGGATATCTCCTACAGTAAAGAGAGTCAAAGAAGAGATACAGAATAAACTCACATATCCGTGCAACAATTATGATAATAAATTCATCTTGGCAGATAGGATGACTTTTTCCAAAGAATAATTGTCCCTTCCTGGTTGCCAAGATACAGAATTTTCACTCAGAGCATATCTTGAAAGTTGGGAGCATTTGAATTTTTACAGTATTTTTAAGGTGGTCAAAGGGTAATGGCGAGTAGCTAAACAAAAATAATTTTGTTGAACATGTGACAGGACCTGAACCATCCAGAAGATATCATACAATCTCCTGTACATCCTGCTTATTAAATTAATAGGATAGTACAAGCATTTAAATCTTACTCATTCCACAACCCTTTCACCATATACTTCAATGTGAAAGACATCAAGATCTTTGTCAAGATCTGCAACAAAGGCAGAAGAAGGAAGAATTCCCCCCCCCCAAAAAAAAAAAAAAAAAAAAAAACCAACAAAAGAAAAAACCCAACAAAACCAAAAGAAACCCAAACCCAACAAAAAAAACCAAGCATACCTTCAAAATACTGTGCACTTTTAATGGAGAATACAAGCGACAATTGCCAACAAGCAATCCTCTTAAAGAAATCGACTAAATTAAAACCCCAATTTCAAAACCTTTGCAACACATGAGTACTGTGAAGAAATACTTCAGCTAAGTTTTTTTCTCCATTAAAGCCCCCAGTCCAGATTTTAGTGAGAAGCCTTGATACAGTAATTTTAATACAGAATTTTAGCACCACTGGGTGCCGAGGCTGGAGAAATGGGGCATCAGAAAAGGCTGGAATATTCTGATCCCTCTCAGCCCTAGACTAGAACTATCTCTCATGAACTCTCATTCACATTCCATTTTATCAAACAAACTACTTCCAGCTTAAATAGTTGCTTTGGCAGCTGCACATCTGCAATGCAATGTGTGAACACTTTAAAAAAAAAGTCATTTCTGACCACCTAATCCACTTTCCCTAATCCACTTAGAGTTTCGGTAGGGCAAAAATTTGATCAATTTGCTGTGACTTGAAGAGGTACACGATGCTGTGTGCTGTGTCCCTGCACTTGCACATGACAAACTGATAATACTAGATAGCACTGAGAATGAAATAATGCTGAGAATAAGCCAAAATGTTTCAATGGAGTATTTTTGCATGAAATCTGCATTATTGGAACTAAATTTTTCAGGAATATAGCGCTGATGCAGCAGGAAAAAAGTCTATTTGACTACACTATATCAAATCAGTATTTTTAAACAGAGAATAGTGTTTATACGTATCAGAAGCAATATATATTGTTTTGATATAGAAGTCTAACTTGTTTTGACATTACCAAAACTTTGAAGTCAGATAACAGAACACCAAGTGAAAAGAACTTAACTAGTTATTCTATTACATATGACTTTTATATTATAGAATCTTCAGAAAACCTGCATCAAGTGTTTGGTACATTTTGGGGTGACTAGTCAAAAAATTCTCATCTGTGTGCACAGTTAAGCATATTTCAAATGTTCATTTTAAAACCTGTGCAAACAGTTAAACATAAATAGCTTGATCTGACATTCACATTTTGCTTCTTGACTACCCTGTTTTGGTTTTAGTTAGACCCTCCCAGAGCTGGCTGGGACAGAAGTCACAGCAGAGCAAGGGAACTCTGCAAATCAAGGCCAGATAAACACCTGATTGTGTCCTGTTCTGTGACGTTCTGCCATTAGAGGATGTTGAAGCAGCAGGTTAGTTTGAATTTTTTTATAGGATCTAATTAACATATTTAAAAAATATGCCTTTAAAGTCTATGGCTATTGATAGTACTCTAACCTCATTAGAATCTTCTTTCTTTCCTATTCTCTTTACTATAATTTTCCACACATGCTGCCATGTACTTGAACACTATTTTCTTATTATTACAATAGTGGAGGAAATAGAGGATGATGGTCAAGTATGAGCTGAGTTGCATTTAAGGCTGCATTTTAGTACATGCACTGAAAGGAGTGGTTAGTAACAGCTGTAAGCACAGACTGCTGTTTCAAACAGAACTGTGTAAAACACTTGCTTTCTCTCATGCTCCCAAAATTAGTCTGCTGACTTAACCATATGAAGGACCCATTAGCTACATCCTTACAAGAATAATTTAGGACACAGTGATGAAAAGTTCTGAATACCACCCCCACACACACCATTTTCTTATTACTACAGTTTGGTTTTAAAATCATGGCATACCATAGCTTTAAAACAGATTTTCCAGTTTATTCAGATTGCCATTATTTGGCGCCCTCCACAAGCACAGGGCTGTCACCCCCTACCCAGAGGGTGGTATGTGATGCAGTTCCTCTGGCATGTACTCAAGCTCATGAATGGATGAAGCACATCCAATTAACACTGAAGTTTCTTTGAACTCCCCACTGTCAGGAGAGCAGGAGTGTCTTATGCCAATTACTGCAGTGGATGGCACTGAAGGACTTCCTCCCCCCCATGCTGTTCTAGTGAAGACAGAAGCTTTATACTTTCACAGGAATTAGTCTCACAGTGCTTAAAGACCAGGAGTACTCTTCCCAATCAGCAATTCAGCCCCTTGCTGCTGCAGACACACCTTATCAACACTTACATAAACATGTTTTGCTCCATTTTAAGTGTTATCTCTTATGCCAGTCTGAGAAGCTGTTACACATTTTAATACCATCTATAGTTACAACTGCTGATTTCCAATAGAAATTTTCAAGGGGGACTTTTAATATTGCTGTGAGAATTATATCCTTTAACATGAACAGCTCATCACATCTTCCAGGTTTTATTTAGCTCCCACAGCAATGCAGCCTTACTGGGCTGGGCTCCCTGGGTGAGGTTTACAGGCATTTTGTGCATCTGCCTCCTTATGCAGGCACTTCAAAGCTCCCTTCTTTGCTCTTTGACTGCTAGAAGTTTTTTTCCCCCTGACTTGGCATATATTTGAGCCACAAAGTTCCAGTTTCATAAAGTTAGTAGCCACTGTGTCAAGCAGCACTGGAAGTTGGGGGAAGAATTTACCATGTGGCATTGGGCAGATGCACATATTGTATGTGATGAGGAAGATCTGCATGAAAATATCACTGCAGGCCAAAACCCACACTTCTTCAACCCCAGTGATCTTTCCTAAAGCAATATCAGAAAGTGTTCAGCATTTGACTGAGTTAAAAAAACAAAACAAAAAAACCCCCAAAAAACCCCAAACAAAAAACCAAACCAAAACAACAAAAAAAAAACCAAAAAAAACCCAAAAAAACCCAAAAAAACCCCAAAACAAAACAAAAAAAAAAAACCACCAAAAAAACAACNAAAACCCCAAAACAAAAAAAAACCACCAAAAAATAACAAAAACCAAAACCAGGAGTAGGGAACAGAAAAACAGAGAAGCAGAAAAAGAGAGGAGGTGGAAAATGGACATGTGAAGGAAACAAAAACCAGCTAAAGCAGTCCTGATTGCCTGACAGTCACTACAGGCAGTAACCAACGGCTCCCAAATCCCACAGTGTGTAGGTCATGGGATGGTAAAAGCTTGCCAAGTGTTATATTACGAAGATGTGGTACTTCAAAAATGAACACTTAATTTTTAGATACTGGGTTTGTATCTTTTTCTTAAATTGGAAAGATTTCCAGATGGATTTTTTGGGTATTGCTTCTAATACATACTTTTAATACTTCTGTTCCACAGCAACAAACATAAGCTGAATGTCATGAATATGGGGGTTTTCATTTGGTTGGTTGGGTTTTTTAAATGTCAACAAGGGTTCCTCTGAACTTAAGGCTGAATCAAACACCATTCAAGTTCTCAAGTGTGAAATAACACAGCAGTATTTTAAACACCTGTAGGCTTTTTGACTGACACCACTGTGCTAATACCACTGTCTTTGTCATGCACCCTACAGACTCCCAAATCCTATATACAAGTCCAGAGCATCCATCACTGATGACTCAACTGCTCTTTGCCCAGCAACACGCCACATTTACCAAGACTTCCACAGCATAGATCCTTGACCTTTTCTGTCGCGGCAGTAACTGAAAAAACCTAAACATTTGAAATCCCTTTTACCGTTTTTTCTTCTGAGGAGCTACAGTACCTAAATGTCGGCTTTATGCCTGGCTTTTTTACGAAGCCTTTCATCATGTTTGATATCTTGTTACCTTAGATGTTGAATCTTCAGTAGGGGCTAATCTGTGGATGAGCTTTTTACAAGCCCCCTACTGTGGAAGTCAAATCAAAGTACTGGTATGAATATTCATGAGTAAAACAATGGTTACTTACTGTGCTGGGCCGGCCCTGGAAGCCAGTCCAAATGGTTTTGATTTTGTGATTGAGATTCTTAATGGTTGTAATTATCCGTTGCAGCCATGCAGTACCGAACATGATGGGTAATGGAGATACTTAACCCCCCTCAAAAACCAACAAAAACCAGCAATCCTGAAGATCCTAATGCTCATGTTGTAGTTCCTACAGGGCAATTAGCCCCTGCTAATGATGTTTATATTTATATGCAAATGTATAAAAAAGACTCTTAACAGATACTTCGTATTTATGCTCCTGGGATCTGACTATCCCATCTGTCTGCAGAAAATATTTCCCATTAGCTGTGTGTTGCTGATTTGGCAATAAAACTATTTAATATCTAGTAATTCATTTTTTGATTTTATGCTTTTCCATTTCTTTCAACTCTAACATAAAAAAACCCTCTGCTTAAAAACATAAGAACTATATAGTGCAAAGATCAGTTACAGTTATCAGCAAAGATTTAGTTACAGCTTCAACAATCAACGAGGCTTACATTTTGGGTTGTTTTAATATCCCAC
>VWZN01019093.1:616908-628843 GCA_013396955.1 Regulus satrapa
CCCCCTTATTTAGCACTACTCTTGAAGTCATAATAATAGTCATACCAATAATATTTTGGTAGCCTAAATAAACCTTTTTGAGCCAGACCTTGTAAAAGCTCACTCTCTAGAGCTCTCTATTGCACTCAAGCAAGAGTGACAACCTAGCCAGCAACGTCTATACACAAAACAACTTTTAAAATGAGGTAGCAGTTATTCTTCTGTCACTGAGAGCTGGTCTTCTGAGACCAACTGAATATGATGTAATGCAAACAAAATTATATCATGGCAAGCATTTTATTCAGCTTTGCAGTAAGCTGTCACTTAAGGCTCCTAGAAATCAATGAAAGACATCCTTAAAAAGTAAGGATCTGGTTGTTTTACATTATAATGATAGAGCATATTAAAATTCTTAGAGTTGCATATGCACAAGTTACTGAGAGAAATCTGCCAGGAATTAATATGCAAATTATGAACCTGAGCCCAACATAAAAATTTGGCTGATCAATGCTTTGAAGGTTTTAGATGAAAGCTGTTCCAGCCAATAACCATAGGAGCACAATCTACACATAATTTCAGGTCAACTTTTTTTTTTTCCTGGCCATACCCACATGTAAAGTAATTGACCTACTAATTTCAAGGAGTTTTTCACTATCTTCAGAGACCTCCTGCATACCAAGGGTTCCATAATCTGTTTGTGCTATTAAACCAACACAGTCTATACGTTGCATCTTTAATGACATTCACTGTGCGAGAAGCCTGAGGCAGGCAAAGCTGAGCCTGAGCCTTGCTCCTCTTCCTGCCTATCCTCCACCACCCCAGCATAACACAGACTTCCCGTCGAGCTGATTTTCCTTTGATTCATACATATTATAGGAAAACATTTGAGACCAGCTGCCAGAATTCCTAAATAATAGTAATAATAATAATAATAATAGTAGGCTATGAAATAGATGGGTGTCTCAGCTACAGTTTAGCTACACTGCAATGGAACTGTCATGCCTTTCTGTTATGAATTCTTTATAGACATGTCTGCTAATCACTAGAAGATGATTTGTTTCTATTTATTATCCTGACTTTAGGAGCTTAGGAAAAGCACTTGCCTTGCAGGTCTCTCATCCAATATCTGAACAATCAGAATGCATGATTAATTCTCATTAAGCTCAATGGCTTTAGCTGCAATTCCCTCACCTGTTCCCAAGTTTGAGATATTTATTAACTCTTCCAGCACAAGAGTAGTTGTTTACCTTTTCTGTATTGTAAACGCTAATTTGTAACATGCCATGACCAACTGTTCAAATGCCATCACTGGCCTCTTTTCCCCCTGCTCCCTGCCCATTGTTCTCCTCACATAGCAGAAAAGAAAAAAAAAAATTAAGCAGAAAGACCTCGCAGACAAATGTGTCCTCTTTCAGAGGAGCCATGGCCTAATTTCCCCAATCAGACGTCTTAAAGATTTCACCTTCACCCTGAATATAGCTGTGACAAGTCAGTCAAGGTCCAGCAATTCCAATTAGAGAGGTTTTCTCACAAAGTTAAAGCATATTGCATTTCCTGACAATACTGTATTACAGCAAAATTATTGTGAAAGGGTTTATCTTTAAGGAGGGCAGTAGTAGCTACAATCACCTTATTCAGTGACTTAAAATTGTGACATAAAGTAATGGATAGCACAAAATAGCTGCCAAGCACAATCTTTTTCTCCTATCAGTGTTCTACAACACAGAACAATCCCTTTCATGTGGTTTTACTCTTAAAGAATAAAGTGGTAAATGGTAACAACTTCAGTAACAATTAGAATAATAATTTCCAATACTGCTTATAATCTTCTATCTAGTGTTACCTTTTTAAAAGATGAAAGATCAAATCTTGTTTAATAGCCAGAAACTATTAACTGATGAAATACTGACCATACATGGCAACAGATCTCTACAACTGGAAAGAAAAATTCAAATGGGATTATGTCTCACAACTGGGGAGGAAGAATTAAGGAAACAGTAAGAAGCTGCACCATTGGCTGCACCATCACACTGAGCATTCAGTTCCTTTACAGTACCATCTGCAGCCACAGGGTAACTTTCTAAAGACAGGGTGATTAAAGGTACACCAGCTTTACGTCACAGAACACCATTTACACTGTGAGCAGTCATATGAGGATCAATTTGTTAATAACTGGGGAGGTGGGCAGAAAGTGAATCAGTTCTAGCCTGTGAAGCTTCTTAAAGGGTAAGAAATTCACACCATGTGACCTTTTGGTGCAGAGTCCAGGTCTACATCATTGTCTCAAATGAAAAGAGACACTCCTTTAGAAAATATTCTCAATGTCACACACTACTTAAAGCTTAGCCCAGTTATAAAATGTTATGGTGTTCCAATCTGGCAACAGAAAATGTTGCTGATAATATAAAATTCTCTAGTATGATTATAGTGTTTTGCTAATATTTAATTTAGAGGTAGATGAAAATTTTCAATTCTATCAGGATATGAATATGAGCATAAGCAGATATGCATATTATAAACTGTTTTCTCTACTGCTAAATAAGCAAAAAAGCATTATTCTCTTAGGCTTTTAGTTGCATTTTCCTTACAGGCCTTTTTTTAATAAGTCAAATAGAATAAAACTTAAGAGGTAAAAATCGATGACTAACATTCACAAACCAAAATTAAGAAATCCTACAAAGTTTCTGTTTTGTGTTATTATGTCCTACAAGTCTTAACAATCCCTCAAAGCTTAACAACCCCATATCCCGTTTCCAGTTGTACTGTGTAAAATTTACTCACACATTTTTAAAAGAAATCCAAGTCATAACACAATCTCTTATTAACAGACTACCATTCACTGCTTTCTTGAAGCAACATGCTGGGAGCTAGAGGTGATCTTCTGAAGCCTGTGGATAAGGTGTGCTTATTGCAGTGGAGTAATTGGAAGAATATAAACAGACATGAGGAGAGAAAATGAAATATTTTCATTAACACAGGAGAAATGTACTGTTGAATTTGAGATAAGAGTTTACCTGATGATTATCTAAATTTGCCCTATCTGGATTAGGAATTTTTTTCCTTATCTTTTCAGTCTATAAATCTAATTATCATTTACCACAGTGTCTTACATTACACCCGACCCAAAGTAATAAGTATTCTTTGAGGCAATTTCCCCATGTATGATGAATTTGCAATAATTGTTTGATAGGAATAATTCTGTGCACAATTTCAGGAGATACTACCTATTTATTACCTTGCTTTAAATCTTATATGTGCATGGTGTGACAGGTGAAGCAATGTCCTTTCTGGTAGGCAGCAACATTTCCTTGCTCTTCAACAAGGCTTTTTAAGGAAGCAAAGCTTTACAGCCTGAAAAGTTTCCTTTACTTCAATGTTTCTTGTGTTCTAAAAAAGACACCTTCAGCAATATACAAGTAGTGGTATTATTTAATGTACGTAGTGTTTTATTAATCCAGAATTAAACCATTAATATTAATTATAAACCATTAATAATATTAATGGTTTATAAATGGTATTATTTCTGGTATAAAATTCCAAAGGCATAGATAATGCTAGCCCAGCTCGTTCACAGTTGTAGAGTGGCTACTCTGGTCACTCATAACTAAAAAATGCACAACTTCATTACTTAAAATATCAGCATATGCAGTCAGGACAGCTCTGGTCCCATGACAAAACACTTGAAATCATCAGACTCAAGATGATGACTGACATCTTCCAGCCTCATAGTGAGTAACTACTCCCTGAGTCACATTAAATGGCTCAGATTTTGTTCCTATTGACTCATGAAGGGAAGGAAAAACCCAGTCTGTCTTGGCTTTGTAGTCATACAGTGCTTTTTCCTGTGCAGGCCTCAAAGCACTTTACAAGGGTGGTTAAGCTTTATTAGCTGGATTTTACAGTTGGTCTAGCTAAGTAAAGAGATTTTAAGCAATTTCCACAAGGCAGTGTCGTCTACTGGATTAAACATGTGTCATGTAACTCCAAGTTCTCTTCCCAGCACTCAGACTTCCTACATAACCTTTTGTAACTTAATTTTGCTTTTTTTCTTTCACCTTGAAAATGGATTAATCCCCAACTCTTCCAGAGAAACAGGAAAAAGAAAAAAGAAGCTTCAGTACGATTTAAGGGTTTCATCTCTCAGGAAAAGACAGGATGACACAAAATGATAAAAGCATTACTTTTTCACTATGATCCCTATACTTCAGATTTGCTAAGAAAATTGCTTAAGACTTCATTAAAATCATTATAAACTATTCCACAAAACAATGTTAAAATATAGCATTGTTTATATATTACTGGATATACTTCAAGACTTGTGATGTGATCCAACAATTCAAGAACTTCATCGATAATGTTGGTGCCTGATCCTAGGAACCTCTACAAATCAAAGCAAAACAAACTAAAACTCATCAGAAATTATTTATTTGCCATAATAGGAAACTATCACCAGAGCTTTGAAACTTGAGTCTAGGTACCTGCATACCTCTATGAAGGATCAATAGCACAATGACATCTGTAGATTATTTCCAGACAGCTGGATACCTGTGACAAAATAACCACCCAAAATGCTGTTCTCACCTTGCAAAGATGAAAGAAAGCATGAAACCCACGTGGCACACATCAGCCAGGCCAGCAGGTGCATGACTGGAGGGTGCTGAGAGCTATGTAATGATCAGAAATGAAACACAGCAGAGCTGCTCTCCCTCAGCATGGGGCCAGGGCATGGCTCAGCTCAGTGCACTGGGGAACAGTGACACAGCACCTCTGAAAACACTTGCTCAGCCTCTTCAGGGCAAGTGAAGACAGAATTAAATCACAATCTGTAGACGTCAGCCAGGTGTCACCTACTAGGCAAGATGAAGACAATCTTCCCCATGAGACACTGAAGCACACTTTAACTAAAAGCCATTTCACAACCACTCTCACACTAAGTTCCATGCATTAAACAGTCTTCCTTGCAGGGTCTCTAGTGTAGAATGGCTCAACTCTAATTAATATTAATTGTAAGTACAAAGAAATCCTCTCCCTCTCCCATATTACTTCCCTATATTTTCATTATATATACACTCATATATGCTCCTATATTACTCATATAAAAGCCAATTAAAAAATTAAGACATGCAAACTAACTTTTCCACCAAGAGATTTTTTTTTCCATAGCTCGTAAAGGTTTGAAAAAGCAATTAAAGCCACTATATTCAAAGTGGTACTCTGACACCCAGGTTCCAGGCAGTATCTGCCTCTGAAAGACTTGATTTTTTCTTTTTTTTCAAATTTAGCCATTGATTCTGTTCTATTTTTTCTCCCCTTGCAACTGCACCCCATAATCCTGTTGTAGAACACAAACCATTTATCTGGCTAAACGGAATCTTAAATGCTGGAGACACAGCAGTTATTTACTGCTCTCTACTCTATTAAGAGACATTGAACAAAAGGTCTTTCTAATACACCTTACACCTGCAATCAAGACCACACCTGGAGTATTGCATCCAGCTCTGGGGTCACCACCAAGAAAGGAACCTGTGGAAATGGATCCAGAGAAGACCATGAAGATCAGAGAGATGGAGCACCTTCCCACAAAGTCAGGGTTGTTGAGCCTGGAGAAGAGAAAGCTCCAGGAAGACCTTACTGCAGTTTTCTGTACTAACTCAGGGACAGATTTTTTAGCACAGCCCAACCCAACAGGAAAAGGGGTGATGGTTTTGGCTAATACAGGGATGATCTAGACTAAATATAAAGAAGGCTGGTAAAACACTGGCCCAGGTTTTACCTTGAGAGGCTGTGGATGCCCTATCTCTGAAAATACTCAGTCAGGTTGGATGGTGCTCTGAGCAATGTGAGCCAGCTGAAGATTTCACTGCTCGTGGCAGGGAGGGTGGATGAGGTGACTTTTAAGAGGTCCCTTCCTACCCAAACTATTCTATACATCTATGAATACAACACAAAGCTACATTCTTTTTACTTGCTTTGAAAAATGTCCTCAATGAAGCTGTGAAGCTGCCAACTGCCCTTCCAGGGAAACTTATTTTGCTCATGGAACACAGCTGCATCTCTGTCAAAGTGAACCATATTACAATCTTTAACAAGTTCTTCTGTAGGTTGAGAGGCAGGTTTTGTCAGTCCTTTGTGTTACTTCCAGGCATTTTTAAGTGCTTTTTTTCAGCCTTTGTGGTATGAAATGACTTAACTGCGTTTCTTTTAGTATCCTATAAAGTGGCAAGAAGGAACAGGGAGTGGAGAAAACAAAGAAAGGAAGCTATTCCTCACATCTTTCATGTCTAATGGGAAGCCATCAATGATGCTTGCACAGATTATCTCTAGTGCTATATGCAAAAAGGCGCTGGTGCCACTCTTCAGCACTCTGTGGGGCTCCTTTTCCATCTCTCTTTGCACACTGTGTAATCATTGTCTTTCTGAAAGAACATCTGCTGGTACCTCCACATCAAAAGCTGCTTATCCTCTTGTAGTTCTCTCATTTCAGAGTACCCCATATGATGTTGACAATCTATTTTTTAATGTCCTCTCTGATCTCTTTCCTCAAGGTCTCCTACAACTCATTGTATTTGACCTGCTCCTCTCTTCTGTTGTAATCTTCCTTTATCTGCCCTCTTCAATCATATATGTTTTGTTTCATTTGGATGTGGCTTTTCTCTACAGCCTGTTACCTACAATTTCCTCTTTGCTTTAAGCATTGCTTTCTTTGATTTGTCATTCAAACTTTATGTTCCTTCAGCCAGAGCTTAAAATCTCATCTGGAACTGGAGAGTGAATTTTCTCATCATTGTGGAGACATATTTTGTTGTTGTGAGGTTTGACAGTTTTTCTGCTGTGTAAGTCATTAAAATGTACACACTGCTGCACTTGCATCATAATAAAGATCTTGAAGGCAGTAAGCATTCTTTTTTACTTCAAAAAAAGTCACAATCTATTAAATGCAAAACAGGTAATCTGTTCACATATTTGACATCAGTGACAGAAATAACTAATCCATTAACTGAATTATTTCGTTAAATGCTTTGATTTGTGCTAGTGTTTTCATTATTAAAAGGATTACTAATCCGTTGATATGTTCATTTAACATAAGATTCTCTTGTCATTTATTATAATCCTATTTCTTCAGCAATTCATCATTATCATATAATAATTTTGATTTACTCTGGGCTAGTTTACTGTAATGTTCCTGTAGTTTTTAGCAGACAGGCAGACATTCCTTTTCTCATTTACAGCAAAACTCAAGTAGGATGTCTGGCTATGCAGAAGGTGCTGCTCTGACCCTTCAGCATTTAACTGTAGTTAAGTGTTTGTTCAAAGACAGGTCTGCACTAGCATCCCAACCAGACTTATTGCATATTTAAATAAAGAAAGAATTAGAAGTTGGTCTCTCTGCATCTCTCACAGGATGAAAAGTACCTTGGTGAACTCAGTTGAGGTTTATTGGTCACTAACAAGAATTTGCACAAAACTATGGCTTTTTTTGGTCTCAGTACAAATAAATACCTAATCTAATTTCAAGACTATTTTTTTTCACCTAGCAACAAAGATAAAATAAGTTGCATTGCCACAATATTCACTTGGATTCCATCCAAAGTGGGAATTTCAGCATATAAGATACATATTTTTGCTCATTTTGATTTACCAATGAGTGCCTTGCCTTGATTGTATGAGAAATTCTGTATGCTCTTTTAAAACTGAGATATTATTAATCATGATTTAAGACAACATCAGAAAAATCCCAGATAAATTCTCAGAATCTTTAAACAACTAATAGGAATTTATTCCCAACAAATTTGTTTTGCAAACTGCTGTAAGGGAAGTTCACCTGCTGCTTTCAAATCACTTGTGCTTACAGTTATCTGCGAATCACCTGCCAGCCATCTGAATTTTCATGAGAGCTGTCCTGCAGTGCAATTTCTCATCACGCACACCTGATGATAACTCTATAGAAGTGAGGAAGAGTCCAAATTTAATTCCATTAGACACATTGTCCCGTGGTTGCCGGCTATCCTGCAGAGTTACACCATCAACACATGTTTTCTCACAATACCAAAAACCCCGCCTGCAAACCCCCACAATCTATACCACGGCATATACCAGCTTTAAAGCCATGAAATAATTAGTGAAAGAGCGAATTTAATGGAAGCCATGAGGTTTGTTAAATGCAAGCTATTCCAGCAGCATCTTCTTTCACAAGCTCCGAAGCTGCCAACCATTTCAGTGTACAAAGTGTCTGCCCAGGACCATGTAAACATGATCCTAAACACACTCTCACTATTGTTAAGGGTCATTACCTGTGAACTTTGAATGAAAAAGCTATTTAACACAGCTGTCACCCTTAAAACATCCTTTTCACCTAGGACTCAAGCTAAATCCTAGTGAAGTCAAAGGAGTAGTTCAGGAATTCAGTGGGAATTTGATCTGCATGGTTAGAATTCATAAAGGACCATCCCTGATGCCTGAGGAAATCTCCTTCCACTTAGTCTAGCTGCCTTATGCCAAGGCCCTATATCCTCCACCATCTAAAACACCAGGGAAAGAAGAGTAGGGAGATGTTTCTTGCCTTTACTCAGCAAACAAACACATACAAAAGGCATGAAGGGGAAAGCAAGGCTCCAAATATTACTTTGGAACTCAAGAGAATGTTCTGCCTCTCTTACCGAGAGGATTTCTCCCTTCTCCAATGACACTCCACACCTGAGAGCAGAGAGAGCCTGGCTAAGTGACTCGGCTTACTGAACTCCACAATAAATCCCCTCATTTCCCTCTCTCTAGCATTACCAGGTAAATTGCATTTTCCGAGTGCTTTTACCCAAGTATATTTAGATGTTTTGCAAAAAATATTGCAAAACCAGCTGACTGCACTTCTAATTCATGAAACAAATGATTAAATGTCTCTTTCCAGATGTGTCACATGCCTTTTAAATTAATTTGTTTGGTCTCTCATTTTGCATAGCAACTTCCTTCATGAGAAAAATAAATTTTCCCTGGCTTTGGGAAGAAATAGTTCAGAGGTCAGTCCTTGTACATACAGCTGATACGTATGTTAGAACTAGAAAACCTCCCAAACTATTAAGAGAGCTCATTTGCCTTGGAAAACAAAGCTTTTTTAAATTGTTATTCAGCCCTTAGTATATAAAGCAGTACAATACTCACAGTTATTACTGGGACAAAAGTGGCAAAGCATTGCATCTTTGGAAAGCACACAGAATAGAGAAACAAAAGGAAATTGTGTCAATGTGAGAGAAAGAAACAACTTTTTTAAAGACTGAGGGAGTAACCCCTCCCTCCATCTCTCATTTATTTACTACCTTATGCCATTAGGAAAATAGGCAGAGCCATAATGATAATTACATTAATGTAATGTATAGCCACACCACAGGACTCCTTTCCTCACCCCATTACAGTCAAGGAAGAAAAGGAAACGAGCTGCAGGAGAAGGTAACTGTGAAAGACCATAGCTGCTGCTGTTCTCATCTTTATTATTTTCTTTGAAGCAATATCTGCAAATACATCTATTTGTATGCCTATTACTCACGTCTTCTTACTCATTTATCCTTAGGCTCTATGCCTAAACTTGAATACTTATATATTAAATTTAGGTCTAAAATTCATTTCTTTAAATATCTCAGGATAGGTATTAGTCTAATTGTAAATGATCTTGTAGTGATGTTTAATTCCATTTTAAGTTTTTTCCCCCTTCAAAAACACACTTGAAATCAACCTGAAAAGGAATTGGCTATTACCTATTCCTAAGAAGCCAAGTAATATAGTACTCAAAACACAGAAAGTAAAACCAAACAAAAACCCAGAGCAAACCACATCTCCATTCCTTTCACCTCTTCCTGTCCTCCCTCAAAGCCCCAGACTCATAACAAGGCAGTAAATCCACAAGAGCAGCTGCTATTCCACACTGCCGGGTGGATGCAGGAACCCTGCCTGCTATGAATGGCAAATATCAATTAGGTCTACACAGGAGTTGAGGACCATATGCTACAAGGTCCAGATACAGCAAATTTAAAACCACCACCTATGTATGAAATTAAATCAGTTCCTTTACATCTTAACACTTAAAGTGAATGCCCACAACTGAGAAAGCATTGGATGAATCCCTAAGCCAAGTCTATTTCTGATTTTTCTTTCAGAGAAGGAACTGAGAAAAAAGAAAATCAAGGTTATAATTTTAATACAGAAGAAAGCAGGAAAGCAGAAAAAGAAGCTCAAAACCTTGGACTGTATTTCCCGTAGAGCTATTGCTTAATAATATCAACAGGAGTAACTAAAATTTTGCTCTATAGTACACCCTCAAAAAGGGATTCATATTTGTAATTAAGTATCAACACTATGAAAAAAATGCATTCCAAATAAAAATCACTAGGGAAGAAAATACAAGCATTATGTATTCCTAAAAATTATTCTTCTAAATCTGTTATCACAGACATCAAAACTAGGGAGTGGTTTGTACACACAGAGCCCGAGGGCTGAACCTGCAGTCCCCGAAATCTTGCTGGTGCCACTGAGCACTTTAAGTGCAGCAGGATGAGAAAGTGCTTCTGTCTTTGGGAGAAGCCAGGGCTGCAGTGTGGAACTTGGCCTATAGCTGCTAAACAGCAAATATTCAGGTGTTCAGGACTAAGGAAAAATTATTCCCACTCAGCTGAAAGTGGGTAGAGATGAGCAAAAAAAAGGAAGACAATTCCCCCCTTAAACTGAAAGGCTTTTCATTTTACACTGTACTAGTGGGTAACAGATTTTGGTTTTGCTAACTTAGCATGAACTCAGAGGTAACATTTACAAGCTCTCTCCTGAAGCCAGTGATCTTTTCTTTTCCTGACCCTGCTCTGCTCTACAGCTGCAGAGTCCATCCATATTGCCAGGATATTCAGATTTAGTTCCATCACTACTATTATTTTTAAATTTTTCCATTCCTACTATGTTTCGCGGTCTTTTTTATTTCTTTCTAGCAAAGTATAATTCAAATTCTCCCTTTAATTTACACAACGGGTAATTCTATCACAAGAATCAAAGTATTTACTCTGAAACTTAGAGACCAGAGCTCAACAAACTGTCACTTCCTTAGGACAATTCTTATTGCTTGAGGGAGGTGGGTACACTAAGGATTATTTTCATGGGTCTTGTTTGTTAGCCAATCTCTCTTTTCATATATCTTCAGATTTCCTTTAAGAGAAGTTTGTGTTCATCCAAGCTAATGTTTTATCTTCTATGCTTAGTCTTTTCTAAGTATTTTTTGTTGGTTTGTTTTTATTTTTTTTGTTAACATGTAAGAAGTATTTCTTCTGCCAGCCATGTGGAAAGATACACAAGTACATTGAAGTCTACACTTCCATATGAAACAAAGTGGCAAACCCCATGAACCCTGACTCTCCAGTTCTGGCCCCCCGTCCTACATGGGAGGCTATTTTCAGTTAGCAAACCTGAACATGAAAGCTCCTAATACAAATCACTGTCTGTGCTCATATCCCATATCTTTCAAACTCAGAATGGTGAACTTGCAATTGTATTTCTGGCAGGCCCAGGAAGCTGCACGTGCACAGAGAGGTCATTGCTGAAATGCACAGCTCCAATCTGGGACCCTTGATTTGCGGGCAGTACTGCAGTACAGAGGTTCCTGTATTCCTATGATGGAATCCATGAGAGTTGAAGATGAACATTCTAGAAGATCCTGTCATTGATTGAGGCAATGTTTTCTCGTGCCATAGACACACAGTCTAGAAGGTTTGGTGATCAAAGACTGAAGGAGGCTTTGGGAATACATATGAGAACAGAGCCAAGATATGGCTTAAAATACCCAACAAAAATGCAATAATCCCAAATGGTGCTTTTCAGGGTTTCTTCATTTCATGCCAGATCTACTGCAGCAGCATTGTTATGCATGAACATCCTCAGGTGCAGAGGTGAATCCTCTTTCAACTGAGCACAGATAAACCTCTGAGAATCT
>VWZN01019093.1:628925-666782 GCA_013396955.1 Regulus satrapa
AGGTCCTTCTGGATAATTTGTCACAATATTGGAGGAAACAGGAGCAGAAGAACAAAAGGACATTTACCATGAATACTGTGGAGAGGAAGGAAAATTATTATACTGAATACAGCAGTGTATGCACAGGTAAGAGCAGTTTCACCAGGTGTGCCTCCTCTGCTGTGCCTGCTAAGAGAAAAGGAAAGCATCAGTGCTTAATGCAAAGTGCTGTTTCCTATCACATCAAGTGTGAAATTCTGTGAGCACACCAATGAAAACATTTTGTCATACATGTACTCGCAATCAATGTGTGCATGACTGTCTCTTAGAAACAGACTAAAGTAATGCAAACACCACGAAGGGCGTTGCTTGGGAACAGGGACACTCATTCAGCAGATCTTAATAGAAATTTGATTTTTTTTTTTTTTCTCCCCAAGAGTGGCGCAGATATTTGACATTTCAGAAAACAAGCATGCACATTTATGTTAAAATATATGTTCTGTACTCTTAAAATATTGAAATACTATTTAATAAAACTTAAATAAAAAATACCTAAATAATCAAAGCATTAGCACATTTAAAAATTCTTTTAGACAGAAGAATAAATGTCACTGGGTAATTATTAGGTAACTGTCTTCCCATTGGATGCTGAAACATATAGAAACACCAACATGCATTTGAAGACTCTGAGAATAGCACAGCCTTCTGCAACAATAGCAGAGCATTTTGAAAAGGACAGTCTGAATACTTAAAACCACAACAGCCTTCCATTTTCATTGCTGCAAGAATTGACAATGTTCACAGGACGGCTTTTCCTGAATCTACAAGTTGTCATAGCCCAATCACAAAAACTATATATTCAATAGCAGGCATGCCTATCAGGTGCTTGTGTTTATATTTACAGGGACAATAAAGGACCTTTCAGGTACTCATTTACTGTCAGAAATTCCCCCCAGAGAGTAGGAACTTATCCATCAACAAATGGGTTCATTTCCTTCATCAATCTTTGAACTACAGAATGCCTTACACTTACTGAAAGCATGTCTTATATATGTAACTTTACTGCTTACTCTGTTTTACAATGAATACCAGGAATAACTCCAGTAAACTTAGAGCAATATCAATATTCGTGCTTATATCTCCCTCGACTTTGGCTGTTTTCCAGGTAGAAAACAAAGAAATAGCTTGGAGAAATAGCAGCAAGCCAGCAGAAACCGCCTCATTTAATGAGAACTATGACTACAAGAAACACCACCTTTCCACGTTTAACAACAAAACAGTTTTTTTTAAACGCTCTTATTTGCAACAGCTTTCCAAGACTGGCACCACGGAAAGAGAATTTCTTTCATTAAAATAACTGGTACTGTGAGGAAAAAGAACAGCAGGAAAGGATGAAAATGGGACTCAAGAATGGGCTGATGACATCAAGTTGGTTACCACTTTTTCATGCTTCTGCAGAGTTACTTCTATGACAAGGCTTACCACAGCCCTAACTTCAACATTTGCATCATGGAAATAAAATATATTGCGAGGGACCCTCGCTCCCAATTGCATTATTTAACTTAATATTGGTGATTAAAAATGTCGGTATTTTACATTAAAGAGAATATTTTGGAACTCTCCTCCAAAATCCCCATTGAGACCCCAACACAAGAAGAAATCTGCCACTAAAGTATGCAACTTTGTCATGACAGCATCTCTCACTTTACACAGAGCAAATTAAATCACTTGAGAATGCTACAAAAGACAAAACTTTAAACTAAATGCCATTCATAACGCTACACAGCAGAGCAAATGACGTGTTCCCTTTGATCCAAGAAAACATATTTACAGCATTACCTATCATTAAATAGAGGGAACTGTCAGACACTTTTTGTCAGGATGGTGTCTCTCTTCCAGAGTTAAAATGTGATGTTTCAACAATAGGACACACTTATTTCAGGAATTTAATTTGATTATCTGTCTGCCCTATATTAGCTAGCTAAATGAAGTCCCACCTTACTGTTTTTCAGCAAACACCAGATACAGAGGTTATTTCACAACTCTAAGCGGCTTTTGTTTCTTTGGGCAGAAAACAAAACAAAACAAAAAACCCAAAGAAACCACACAAAAAAAAAACCCCACATAACCAAAATACCCCAACAAAATAAACTAAAGAAAACAAACACCTAAACCTTCCCACCAAAAAAAGACCAAACTCCTATATGTATATAATATATACACACAGAATATATATCTCTATACACCTACCACAAAATAAGGCAAACATACAACTCTTACTAAATTGAGGTGCAAAGTGGATTGAGCTTTTATTTTCATAAAAACACCCTTTCAATTCAACTTTGATCTTTGCACTGTGGTTTTCTAGATGAGTAAAATAATTTGTGCCAACTGGATCAAAGTGATAGTTCCTCCCTAGACCAGCCACACAACTCTCACACACTTTTCCCTGCTCCTTTGCATTGGTTGGGAGCTCCTTTGCTGGGGGTCACTATAGCTACAAACCTTTATCTGTAATTCATGTACTCAAATATTGATTTTTGTTAACTTGACCAATACTAGGCTTCAGGTGAACAGCATCACCACTGAACCTAACTCCATTAACTGCAGCAAACACAAATGGGAATCATGACCACCTGTGAGCTGGGATTGTTGCTCCTTTTAACAGCCCACAGATTATTAGCCTGCTATGATTGCCCACTTTTATTGCCCAAACAATTCCAAATATTACATGGTCCGGGTGTCATCACTATATTAACTGTTCGCTCCTCAGAAATGTTAAGATTTTCTACATATTTTTTCCTAGGAGCCTGCAAGTGTCCAGAGCCTGTAAAACCTCCAAAATGCCTTTACCTGCTCCACGCACAGAGTGCTTCCTTGGCACATTTTTAGAAAGGTCACTGCTGAGAGAGCTCAGATCCCCCAGTTCCACCCAGCCATGGCCATCCATATTTGATTTAGCCAACCAGGGAACCAGAAGCAGTTTGAAGAGTCTTGACATTTTAGCTAATTTTCGTAATTACTTTTACCATATACTGTGTTCCTGACAGTGAATGTTGGGAAATGTACACCGAAATTCAGAGATCCTAATGCTTACAGGAGAGGGTTATGCCTTTGAACACTCATACCAAGCAGAAAAATTTAGTCAGAGACTCTTAGAGGAGTTACGTATTCAGCAGTCAAACCTGTTCTTTGACTGAAACTTTTTAGACCAATGCTTCTGTAAAAATAAATTCATAATATTCCTTCATATCATGTTGCCAAATTACACACGTGTACTAAGTCATGATTTAGATATTATTTTTGTAATAGATAAAATAAATGAGACCAGAAATTCCGGGGCAGAAATTTCACACAAAATCTGTAGTCTTGCAAAAAGGAGTTCAATTAAATATTGAAATTAGGGTCATGCAAATGCAAACATACTTTCTTCCCCCATATGCTATTTTTCTATCAGAACTTTAAAAAGAAAAAGCATATACAGGCTCACATATATTAGAAGAGATTGAATACAACAGAAGGACTGCTTAGTGATACATAACAGATTAGTTACCCATATATCAATTTGGTGGAAACCAATTAAGAAAAAATAATTTACAGAATGTTTGCTCTCCATACATAAATAGCAATTTGATGTGATGCCAACTGTATTATATTCAGAGGATACTTGTAGCCTATATTTTGCCACAATTTTTCAAATTTCAGTTTTGAAACTGAGAGTACCGATACTGGAAATTAATATAAAAGGGACTCGTATAATAAAATATTGGCAAGTCAGAATTCAAGCTCACTCTGCAATGAGTGAGCAGGATTCAGCTCTATTACCACTTACAAACGTTAAGCTATTAAAGCCAGTGCTTAAAGAAAGAAAGCAACCTAAGGAGAAAACTTCTAAACCCAAAACATTTTTAACTGATGTACTAATATTGTCCTTTCTCAGATACTTTAGAACTTCTCAGCTCCATGTTTCAGTTTTTCTTTCTATAAATAACTACAATAGCCACAGCGAGCCAACTTCAAGTGCACGTGGGCCAGAGGTGCAAACAGCTCAACAACAAAGGACATCTCTCACAATGAATGAGAGTTTAAAAGTTTGCCCAAAAGTTATTTGGATTTCTAACCTGGGGCTTAAAGCTTATTTTCTCTAGCTACATGCAGATATACTGGGATTTGGCATGGACTGTATTTGTTTTAGTGGATCCTGGTCCTGAATGTGTTTGCCTCGAACTTTCATTTATGCTCCTAAGTGTTACATGTGTACAGTGAGCAAGGAGCAAACATAGGGGTTGGGTTTTTATTGTTCGTTTTCGGTTTTTTGGGGGGGTTTTGTTGTTGTGGGTTAGTTTTAGTTTTGTTTCTTTGTTTTTGTTTTTTTAAGTTAAATTTTAAAAAAACAAAAACAAACAAAAAGCGCGCACACACACAAAAAAGAAAAAAAAAAAAAATCAAACAAACCACCACCAAAATACCACATCCATTATGAAATATTCCCAGGTCATACTTATTGCATTTGGTGACTAAGTCTGAACAGACCCACGCCCACATTTCAGATGATGAACCTTCTAGGCATTGATGCCTACTACATATCCATAACACACTAATATAACAGAATGACACGTGTGAGAAGCCTATCTGCTGATATGAATGTTTTCCAGAAATCTCTCCTAACGCCGAGAGCCAAACAAACACCAGTCATGCAAAAAGATCACCACAGGGTGTAAGAAGAGATCAAACTGTAATTGGTCTCCCAGAATTTTTTTCTTAGTATTACAAAGACAGCAGAGAGAATAACCTTATTAGGTTTTCTGCATTAATGTTAAGAATTTTTGGGGATTCTAAGATTTTCCATTAAGTATCACAGCAAATCAGTAAGAAAGGGAGGAAGGAGAAGTAGCCCTGTAAGGTCCTCTTTACATAAAGATAAGTCACTGAAGAATATGAAGGAAATTAAAATGAAAACGTTCGCTGATATAACCATTATGCAACATCCCCCTGTTACTAAAAATGTAATTACTTCAGGTCAGCATATTTCTTAATAATTTAGGACCCTTACTGTAAGTCCTGTATCTCATTACTACACACATTCAAGCTTGTCTCAAAACAACCTTTGTCATTCAAAATCAAGACTCTGAGCTCCCTTTCTTTACCCTGCCAAAGTGTGAAACAGCAATTTACACACTTTTAAAAAGGGGCAGATCCTTTAAGAGTCAAGATTGTTGTCCTTCAAAGGCATAAACTGAACACTGGATCCGAGACAGCCCCCCAACAACCCACGTGCTTTTACCAATAGCTTAATGTCAACACGCCATCAGTTTGCTATTCAGGATGCTGCTTGTTTCCATAAGGTTTTGTTAAATGCTAAACATGAAATCACTGCGAATGTATCAAGTACTCATGAATATTTTTTCCAATGATTAATTAGGGTGAATAGGTTCATAAAAAGACGCAGTAATGCAAATCCAGGTTTCAGGGCAGTGGCAACCTGACAAGTTGTCTTTCACAAAACCTGAGACACTCTTCTGAAATGGCTTCGAAAAGTTGACATGAATCTTATCCCAAACGTATCAAAGCAATTTACACATGAAAGTGTACAACTGCAACAGAGAGAACTTCAAAAACTAGGATGGGATGAAATACAAATCTCTCATTTCTAATTGCAGAACTAATTTCTTTAAATAAGCTTTCCCTAAATAATTCCTTCTCTGAAACAGAAATAATGAGCATGCTAAACTCTGACAAAGTTGCTACAAGCTGATAGTAGGCAAGAGAAGAAAAAAAAAAAAGCTGATTTGGACGAGTGAGAGATTGTACCTATAACTAAATTTTTAATTATTTGAGAGGGACTTACACATCAGAGCAGAGCTAGTTATATAACCCCAAGACATTTAAGAGCCTATTAAAAGTGTGTATTGTTAATTGCAACTTTCTTATTTATAAAGAATTTTAAAGTATGTCTCAAATCCCTTTCTTCCCCTCCACATTCTAAGTAGCCAGGCAATTAGGTTAATAGTCAAGCTCCTGGGGGATAAAACCATCAGGAACAACCTATGTTCCTGTGGTACAGTATTAACGTGTCTGAGATATGTTTGGTAATGAGAAAAATAAATACCAGAAGCATACAATTATTTCTGTAACGTAACTTGCATTTTTCTAAATCCCCTAATAAGTAGATTAATTTAGATCTCATAAAAGAGATAGAGATGTGCCACCGAGTTTAAAAATCAAATACCACGAAAGCCGTTTAATACAAGATTTTATCAGACATGATCAATATAAGCATCTGCAAACTGCATCTTATCATTCTAATTCATGTTTCCTTTCTGGCCACTTAGTATTCTCAATAACACAGAGAATGATTCAGCATCAACTGGCTGAATTTTACCAGATGTTTTGGGAAGGTTGCTCTAAAACAAGGCTTCAGTATAACTTGCAGTAAAGTTTAAAAACCAATACAAACAAAAAATCCAAACCCAAATCACAAACATGTCTCTTCAAAATGAAACGATTCATACTGCCCATAATTAGCAAGTAACTTATGAAAGATGAGAAAACTTTCAATTGCACCTAGCGAAACAATCCCACAATTTATGAAAACCAGGAAGATTACCTAATTTTTAACCTATGCGTGTCTGTGGATAACTAAGCATAGCTGAAAGTCTGGTGACTCAGAGAACAAGGCAAACGCAGGAAATTGTAAAATCGAGTATCAGCAATAGATATTGAGCCATTCTCAACTCTCAGCCTGTAAAAGCTGGTTTACAGAAATCAAATTGTAACCATACAAAATATTTCTCATATAAATACACTCTATTATGAAAGCAGCAGCAATCATAGTTCAACAGTCTCCTGGTGAGACGAGTGCAGCACGCCCAGTTTCCTGCTATTAACGCCCGGTTCTGTAGCTTAAGGCCCCCAAACCAAGTGCTCTGCACAATATCTGTTCTGATATCAAACCTGTGCTCACCTGTATCCGGGCAGAGACCCCACAACGCCATCACTCAGCACACACCACAGAGTTTCTAGGGGCAGAACAACCCAAATTTAACGGGGCTACCTAAAAGTTTCCCTGATTGTTTCCAATGACTCTAGTGCTTATAAACAGAGATGCAACTTAACATAAAGAGAGCACATCAAGTAACAGCACCCTATATGCATTTAACTATTAAACCCGTTCATAATTTTCGTTATTGTAAGCAGTATCCTTTCAACACTGAAACAGAGAACGGAATTTGTAGGTAGGAGAGTTCCACTGTGTGCCCACAATGAGAACACCATGTGGCAAGGGTTCAGCTATTAGTTTCACATTCATTTAAGGTCGAGGAAATGCAGTTAATTCATTAAAACACAATTGTGCAGTGTAAATTCAGGGAGAGTAAAATGTCTTCTCTTTAGTTCATTTCCACGTTAAATTAAAGATCTCAGCCACTCTATTATGCATATCTACATTAAAAAAAAGTTAAGTGCTATGATAACATATTATTAGTATATTTTTACATATTTATTATATTATATAGTAACTATATTATATCTATGTATTATAGATATATATGTATCTATAGATATATCTATAGATTATAGAAATTTTTATAATATTACGTATTATGTATGNTCGTTTCTGCTGATTTAAAGACAACTCCTTACCTTTGATTTGAATTTATACTTGCTCAGGAAACTATAAATCTAAGTCTTTTTGTGTGGCTACCACAAAGGATAAGGTGGAGGGTACGGGAAAGTTAGAACTTGTTTGTGGAGAAATAAGCATTACAAACAAACATTCTGTAAATCTACCCAGGCTGATATTTCTCGTATGTAACACCTGTTACCTCTGTGCCAGTTCAGCCCATCGAACCCGCCCTCGTGCTTCAACCTCACATGGGTCAAGCTCCCAAANTATATAGTGTTAACAGTAAGACTACTTTTTAGTGCAAATGTAACATCAGATAGCATTTAGTATTAGTTCAGTATTACTGAGTACTCAGCATTGAGAATTTAGTTTAGTTTCATTAGCAAATGCTGAATAAGGTTGTAATTTTANGAACCGGGACAGGACTGCTCTGAGCAGGGCTCCACTCACTGCCTGCTGCAAAACCCCCTGCCCCAGAGCCTCTTCCCTGCTCCCAACCTGGGAACCCCCAAACCACCAAACCTCAGCCCAAACTCCGGCGGCGCCTCAGCTGCTGCAGCGGCNAAGGTTGTAATTTTACAAGCATGGTTCTAATAGCATATTCCAACATCCTTCTGCTACATTGTTTACTCAAAACAGGCAATCACGTACAGTAACCTCCAAAACACGGTTTCAAATGTTAAAATAAACCAGATACTTGTTAAAAACAAAACAAACATAAGCAAAAAACCAGAACAAAAAAACAAACAAAACAAGACCAAGAAAATGCACACACATATTTTAAGTGGCTGTCTATCTTTCTTCTACATTTTCTAATTTCAGGTTCATGCATAATTTAATCACTATCAGTAGGATCTGAAATATTAGTTATGGTAAAGAAGTTATTCCAAATCCCTAAAAAGAACACAAACCAATTTCCCTGACAATTACAGCCAAGTTTTGCTGGGTTTGGTCTGTACTCCCAATGAATATGGAAGTACTTATTTGGACCTGCATTTCAGTGGGTAAAATCTGCAGCAAAGTCGAAGTCTCTGAATTTGCCTCTGCTTCATCAGGGGTCAGTGCGGCCCTTGTGCTCCTGGTTTTGCCTGTGCTTCAGAACTGGGCAGTGATGGCTGTTTTCAACAGTCTGCTAAATCAAAATGGTTTTATTAATGCTAAGAAAATAACTTTGCCAGCAATGCTGAAGCAAGGTGAGCATGTGGCTGTAACTTACATTGCGCAAGTGCACAGCTGGCAGTGTTTTGTAATCCATGTAGATGTTCAGAGAATATACAGTGTATAAGCACTCTTCCAATTTGCACATTCCTAATGAAGCCCATATTCTGCTCCACAAATAAAACACACCAAAAGAACAGGGGAAAAAGGTAAATAAAGAAAGTTCTGGGAAAAAAAGAACAGTGTTGAGAAAATCAAAGTAAATTGTTACTTTCTTTTTAACAACGAAAACATACTCAGAAACCATTCTCAGAAAACTTTAAATTTTCTTCTGGGTGGCAGTGAAAATCCTGTGATTTGCTTTGCTATTTCAATCCTAAACTTTCATCTCTGAGATCAACACAGCACAGAGTATGGGTATGAGCTTATGAAAGTTCAAGTCATTGTTGAAAACAAATGCCTGCTGAGCACAAGCTGGTGCAAGTGAAAAGTCTCTAACAACTCTCTTTTCTAGGAAAAAGTAGTTTGCAAAATGGGCTGAGAACAGAGATGCAACAGCCACTTTCTCTCACATCAGTGGAGTTCCACAGTGCTGGAACTGGCAGTTGAAATTGTCTTCTAGTAACTCAAGTTATTTCTAGCTACAAACAAAGCCAAAGGAAGGTTTGTCCCTTTTCAATTGTCCATGTATCTGTCCTTCATTTGGGAATAAAAGTCCATTTGGTTATCTATACTGAGGATTCCTTTCATATAAGAAATGTTTTAAGAGGCATTCTCATGTCATATTTAAATAGTGTTTCTTTTGTTTTCACCACCCACCCTGGACTCTCCTGAAAGTATTTTCCTTTTGTGTCAGTAAAAATTCTGCCAAATTTTAACTCTATAACTCTCTGTTAACAAGGAAAAAGGTCTTGTGTTTTGAGCACGGGACAAACTCCAGAGTTCAGAACTCATTTTGAACCATCCCACCCTCATATGTGGTCAACCAGAAGCAATTTAATTTAGTTAGTGCTGATGTCAGAATTTTGTTTGAACGAGTTGCTTTTGAGGTGTGTATCCAAACTATTCCTGGCTTCAGGCTCTGGTTTGTGCTGCAGAGAAAATGCAGAATGTGTGGTTACTAAAGCAGGCCAAGTGTGCTGGGAAGGCACACCTGAAGGTGCTGGCAGGTTCTGCTCACAGAACCAAACTGGTCTGAGGAAAGCCTCCAACACAGCTGCTGGCCCTTTGCATCAAATTTCCTCCACTTTCCATTTTCACCTGCGTATGAGAACCATTTTAGCCTGTACTGAGCTGGCCCTTGTGTGTGTGCTGCACTGATCTGACCAAGATCAGTGATCTGATATTCCAAATTTAGGTGTACATCTGGGTGACTACATTTCAGGGACACCAAATTTCAAATTACACTCGTGGTTATACACATAATTCCAAATGGAGTAGAGGAGACATATGTAATATGTGACTGTGTGGATATAGGTTATTTTAATGGTGAATGTGTTTTAAAGTGAGCCATCCACAAATTATTCATGTTACTAAAAAGAGCATGAATTATTTCATCATTCCCTTCAGTTAACAAAGTCTTTAATGCGAAGTCAAACCTCTCTATTAAAAAGGCTTTTAAGCAAATCTCCACCTGGCTTTGTCCCGCCTCCTGGACAGTAGTCAGAAGAGCTGAACAGAACTGGTTTTTGTATGTAGTTTGTGATGATAGCCACCGTGTTTCTCCTGGCCTGTTTGCAAGGCTCTCCTATCCCCATGAGCAGTGATAGGGTTTTTCAATTCCTTTACTCTCTGAATCACTTTTATAACTTATTTTTGAAAAAGCAGGCAGCCATTTTGCTTTCCACCTTGCTATTTCTATTCTTTCTTGGCCATTCTGTTGCCCACACTCTTCTGCAGCACTGCCAAAGCCCTTCCAAGATAACAAACACAGCACTTCTGCTTTGCATCTTTTCTCAGACAGGGTGGATTTGAAATCCATACAGAAAAACCTCAAGTAGTTGGGTAGCAGCATGGTGCTGCACTGCACCCACCATGCCACAAAGCAGACATTATCAGGTTATTTCAGGGTTCCAATAGATAGGAATATTGAACTGCCTCTCCTGGGACAGCTCCAAATTACAACTGAACCAATACCTCCGAGGAAGGCAGGATTTTAATGTAGAACTCCTGTGTCAATCAATCATTCAGCATTAAAGATTAAATACAAGTAGAAAGATGAAAGTTAACTAAAAGCACTTGAAATGCATCACAATCTTTTCTCAAATTTAAATCAATGGACTTCACAGAAGTAAAACATGTACTTGTTGAAAAATAAAGCAGCACAGACTGCAGAAGCCTCATCATGTAATCTTTGCTTTCCATTGTTTATCTCAATAAAATTTCAGTATTATTTCTACATGTTTATATTTATTTTAGCAGGACAAAAATATGTATTTGTCAGCAGAGAGATATTTTAAAATGCTTTTAAAGGCCTAACTAAGGAAATACTATTTCTTTGAGAATTATGAAACTTTTTGGCATAGACCCTCTCTGTTTCTATAAATCTCAAATTTTGTTTATTACCACTCTTTTAAGCATTTGAGCTTTAGTTTATAGTTTTTTGAAAACTACAATAGGGTAATCAAGTTTGACTCGAAGTGAAACAATAGCAGCCTAGCTAATGTTAGCCTCAGATGTCAGAGCACTTCAATATGATATAAAAAGGAATCCTTTTGGGGGATTTGGGACTTGGCTGTTTCTCATATAGGACACTGTGGTTTGATAGTGAACCGTGGTCAGGTCAGCACAGCGAGGCTGTGCTAGACAGTCAGGAGAAAAATAATTCCTATTTAAAACAAATTGGAGATGTCTTTGGAAAGGGTATCTACAAGTGATAAATTTTAAAGAGGAAACAAAATGGTTTAGTTAAGGAAACTTTTAAAATGCATTTTAAATTTTTTCTCTTAAGCATTTGTGGGAATTGTGGTACAGTAGTACTATGTTCCAAGGAAGACATATAAAAATATGTCAAAACTTTCATTAAGAGGAAAATTAGTGAGTTAGTCTGGGTTGCACCTTCCTGTCAGTAAAATGGACTGTAACAAGCATAATTCCTCTCTCTCTCTCTCCACCTTTTTCTAAGTACAAGTGCTTTCAAACTGGAGAGAAAATTCCTCTGTTACAACAGATTTCTTTTGTGTGATTGTGTACTTGGACTGTAAACTCTCTTAAGACAAAAACGTTTTCTAGAAAACAGAAAAAGTGAAAAGTACTAAAACTCTTATTTTGAGCTTTTATATTACCTTTAATAATCACTCAATGCTCAGAATATTTCAGATATAACACATAAGCCAAAAATCTCTCCACTAAATCAAGTAGTCCAAGCAATAACATCAGTGATTGCTATTTGCTTATGACAACTACAGTCCCAATTGCTCTGCACTTCCACAGAGGATCCTTGATTTATTCACAGCTAATTTCTTAAATGTCACAACAGCTTTATGAAAGTCTGCAACACCAAAGGAATGACGATATTTTTTTTCAAAAACCTCCAAAATGAAGAATATTAACCATTAATACCACTGTGAAAAGAGGTTTTAAAATTACATTTCCCAGCTACATATTCCATGCATCCTGTTAAATAGGTTACCTTTCTTTCCACTTATAGAAATACTTTGAAATAAACAAGATACAACTGAGCAAAGAACTAATATATAATCTCTGCAAGATATTACAACTGGATGTGTAAAATCTCGTGAGGTACCACCTTTCAAATGTGTAAAAGCGCAGTGTAAAATGGCTATAGGGGAGTGGAGACACAACATGTGTCTCACCCAAGAGGTCAAAGAGCTCTGGGTAATGATCTCCCAATCTTAAAACATTATGGAAGTGATAAAGTTCAGGTCAACTTTGGATTAATGTAGCGGAGATCTCATGTTGGGAGAAATGAATCCCAACAAGAGGGACAGTCTGGCAGTTGACACCTATAATTGCCACTCAGGAAAATGACAAATCCACCTGCCTGCCTATTTGCCACACTGCAGCCTCTGCTCAGCCTCTCCTGCTGCCTTTGGTGCATAGCTCACCCTTGATGACTGGCAATGAGGGACCAAGGCAGCTGGCTGGCTCAGCAAGCCCCAGGTGAGCAGGGGGCAACAGGCAGCTTCATCAACAAGGCTATTTTACCCATTTAGGGATTTGCGTCATGAGTGGCTCTGAGAGCCAAAGCTGAAGTGCCAGATTCTAGGTGGGAAAAATATAACCCAAGACATGGATTTTTTCTTTTTTTCATTAGAATTTTTATTATTCTAAAGGTCATTTCACGACTACATAACTAAAGAGAAAGGCTATATTCCTTGAGTCTTCTGGGATCTGCCACAGAGCATTTGACCAAAGGTGTGTAGCTACTGAACTATGACATTCCAGAGAGATGAGGGACGGCAGTTGCAGCTCATATCAAATCTCGAGTGGCAGTTCATATTTGCCAATATATCTTCCAGGCTAAAAAGATGTGATTTCCTCCCTGGTGGTTTCACAAGTAGCTTTCATCAAAAGTTTGTTTAAATCTGGCATGGGAAAGGTTTGCAGCAACACACTTGCCAAGACACAGAGGTTTCCTTTATGAGACCATATATGTTTTAGTTTTCCCTGGATACTAATATGAAGCCTAAGTAAGTATTTCTGAGTTTATTTCTTCAGAACCTCAGAAAGAATGAATAGGAAAAGAGGGCACACAACTATGATTTGACTGCTAACATACACGTATCTGATACTACACTCCCTCTGGTAACTTTTGAGTACTTTGCCACTTAAAATTATACATATTCACAATGAAACAAACCCCACAGAAGCTAGAATCCACTATTCTGCTGTGTCATATAAGCAGTCAATTAAAATGCACTCTCTGTCATTTCAGCATGTTGAACATTTGTAATTTGATACTTAGCTGTAGTTTAAAAACTTCTCTGTATCAAAATCAGCAGTAGTTTAAAATTGTTACTGTAAATGGTTTCCTGCCATATTAGAAAAAAATACATGCTTTCTACTCCTAATCTGTTCAAAGTGACCCTCAGTACCCATTTTCTTCTATTCCTCTTCTAATTTTCTTCATCTGTTTTAATTCATTTTGTTTAAGGATGCTGAAACTATGACTTCTTTTGATTCTAGTCTTTCTTTTTGTCTGTATTTCTTCTTACCCCGCTGGAAACCTTTTCAAAGAGGCATGCATGGCACGACCTGCAGAATCTTACTGCATGCCGGTGCTGATGGGAAGGAGGCAAGGATGCTGGACTAAAACTCACCCTGTGCTCTCAGGCTCTGAGATTCCCCATGTGGCAAATGTCAGTAGAAGGGTCCTTGCTGCTCCTTGCAGCTCCTGTGGGTGGCCTGTGCTGAGGGATGGGGGTTCAACCAGTATTGGTTGAACATCTGGTTGAATGTTGTTTGCTCAACACCCTTCTGTCACCATTTTGGTGAATTTCCCCCTCTCATACTCTACTAAAATCTTAGCAAAACTTAAAAAAAAAAATCTGCTTATGCTTACAAGGCAGGTTTCATCCAAATTTTACAGTTATAATTAAAAACTACATTTTCATTAAGGAAATTATGAATTGCAATAAAGTGCAAGGAACGTGCAAAATGAATAATTAACATTGTATAGACTTCAGCATCTTAATGAAGATTAAATAATACATATATTCAAACTGGATTAGCACATCCACTGAAAGCTGTTATGTGCTCAGTAGGGGAGTCTGTGCACTCACAAAATAATGTTTTATGAGGAGCATTCTAGCAACATTAAGCATAAGGTTGTCATATATAAAATGATTAACGTTTTGTATAAAAGAAGCTGTAATTCCAGTGAATGAAGTAATTTCATCTCCCCGCTGCTTCTACCTTTAGGAATATACTGTAAATGAAAAGTGGCTCAATGTGAAGTCTAGTTAAATAGAATATGAATCCTCTTTTTCAAAGTTAATGAGACTTGGAAACCCGCACTTAAAAAAATGTTGTTATTTTAAATCACAAATTTCATTAAGATTTGCATATAGCACCCACATTCTTGTTTTATTAAGACTCCCACTTCTTTAGCTATGTAGGACAGGATGTCACCTTGTTTTTCCTGATCTTTGTGTGCAACCTGTCCACCAGTTACAGCTACTTCTTTATCACCGGGAGGATTGCTTAAGAGATCAGGCAGGTGAACAATGAATCTGCAAAAATGCTCAGAGCAGTGCTGGGAAAGGTAACTCCTTGGCTACTGATTATGAAGTCGTTTTGTCAAGGCTGAGTATGTACAGATTGCTGGGCTATTGCCTCTCAGCAGTAAAATGTCCATCTGCAGAAGGGGTGCTGACAAGTTGCCAGCTGCTCCAAGCTGACAGATCAGAGGAGGACTGGACTGTAATTTCCTCCTGAGGAGAACAGATGATGGCAAGGTTAAATCACGGCTACGTAGGGAAGTGACAGGAATGTCAGATGTAGATAAGGCAATCTCTGTATTGGTATTTACTGTTTTAAATCTGTTTCATCTAAAGAAGTAGCTGCTCTCCAGGGAGCACTGATGTCAAACTGGGAAACTCAGGTCAGACGTGGTGGACAGAAGATTATAAGTGCTCAGTGCCAATACCTTTTGACTAAAGAGATTTTGGTTGTAAAGCCACATAAAAGGGGAGAAATTATTTTAAACCATAAGTTACTCAACTATTTTGCAGGCTTTGCCCCTGCCATTGTTAGGAGCAGCCTGTGGGGCTGGGGCAGGCTCTTCAGGAGGAGATTAAGCAGCACAAGATTGAGCCCTGGTGCAGCAGCACAAGTGATTCTTCTGACAAAAGCTGCAGTCACTCCTCTCTTGTCAGTGTTACCCTACACGGAGAGGGGCTGGCTGGGATTCTTGTTGAGCCCCTGCCCAAACACAAGCAATTTTCACTGTTGTCACTGCTTCACCTTAACCTCTGTGGGCCCGACACAGCCAGAGCTCCCCTGTGCTATTCATGGCAGAGTAACCAACCCTTTATATCCCGTACCTGACTGTATTTTCCTTCAAATGGAGAAAGTATTGAAAATTTTTGATAATATTAAGAATATTCAAATGAAACTTTTTATTCTTTTCTTTCCCCATGAAAATGAAGAGAAATTATTTTCCATTTCTATTCTGAATTTGCAGCAGTGCCTCTAAAACATTTTTGGAAAACTTCCACACCTGCTTAACCACATGAGAGGCTGTGGTTTCTGAGGAGCTGTTTTCTCATTTACATGCAGTTGGATTTCACAGAAACACAGTTTTCAGTCCTCCAGTGAAATAAATCTTTTTCCTTAAGGTAGTAAAGAAAGTCTATGCAAACATAAACTAACAGATTAGAAGTTGAATTGTATAATTCCAATTTTAAAATATGTTTTTGATGTAGTAAAATCTTGGCAAGATGCATGTTTCTACTGTCAACAGAAAAAAAATCAGCTTTTTGGCTCCCACACTTGCTGGAACCCCTGTGTTAGTAAATAAGAGGGAACAAGGCACAGACCCAAGAATCAGTTGGTTTGCAGGTTTTAGTAGGTCTAATTTAAAAAAAATAAAATTAATCCCTGTTTATGATGTGGATGACTGTTGTTTTACTGCTTCATGTTGCATTTGTCTGCACGTGCCTGCTGGCCCCTGCCTTCTCAGCAATAAGTGAGCATCATGGCTGAGCCCTGGGCAGGGATTCATACATCTGGAATATTGATGTGGCTGCACTACTGCCCTGAGAAGAGAGAGATTCCCAGGATTTGGCCCTGGGGTGTTATGAGAAAGTCAGGAAGAATTCTCCAAAAGAGTCTCTTAACAGATAAACAGACACCTGTTGTTGTGGATAGGCCAAGCTGTGCACATGGGTGACGTGATGTTTATATCTCAAGAAGTTGTTATCCTCCTTTCACCAATGGTGTGTGAGGTGGCTCTGGACTGGCACTGGACATTACATAAACAAAGGGGGTTTCTCATTAAACGCCATCTACCTGATCTTGGAGTCTGATGTTGATCACTACAGCCATTCTGAAGCTCAGTGACATGTTGGCTGTGATGAGGGCCCCTCATACTATAGGAAAAATCAATGTATTTTCATAATAGGGCAGGCCAGGCTCAGGATGGTCATTGGGATGGAGGCAGGGGCAGGGGATAGGGTGTTAGTGACTCCTTTTACTATGATTCTGTGACAGCAGGGAGGCAGGAGCTGCTGCTGGCACACAGGCAGGAAACCTGGGCCCAGTGGAAGCTGTGAGAGCAGAAGCTGTGTGGGGTGGTGGCTGGTGGCTGGTCCCTGAGCAGCCCCACACTGAGGGTTTGTGGTGAGAGCAGCCACTGGAATCCCTGACTGCGAGCAGGGCCAGGGGGACACCAGGACCCGTTTTGGGATGCTGGAAGCCCTGTGCCTCCTCCTCTCACCTCAGCTCACAAGCACTGAAGCTCAGTGGGAAACACACTGACTTCTGGGTCATTTTATGTGGTCCTGTGTCATACCTGCTTTTAACTTTAAAGACTGATTCCAATTGTCTAAAACAGCCAGGTTACTTTGGGATTCCAGGGAAAGCACGGGTGCTTTATCATGTGAAATATTCATACAGCTACAACTAGATTAACCTTATAGATTGCATGATTTTGAGAAATTGTCCTACAGGTGCAAGCCTAAAATGAAAGAAAATGACAAAGTGGAGCTCATGTCTCAGGGGCCAAGCACTCTGAATCTTAGTCAGACTGGACTCACAATACATCAAAAGTCTCCTGAAGCCAAGGAGTGTCTTATCAACTCACAGAAAAAGCAGAGTATGCCAAACAGCTTGGTGGTTTTTTGCTATTTTTTTCCCCACTGGGAATGCCCTATGAGCCCCTAGGTGTACAGAAGGGATTCAGAGAACTGCTCAGAGTCAGAGCCCTGCCCATGGGCACTCCTGCCTGCCCTGTAACAAACACTCCAGTGCTCACGAGCAGCTCTGCCATCACCACCACAGGTAGAAATGAACTGAAAGGTTGCCCTTCCACCCTAAATATTAAAAGTTTCACCTGTCCGCTCAAGCATTGCACATTTTCATTCATTGTTGTCAGCTGCCAAAAGGAATCCCATTATTTACCTGTTAATTTTTCTAGGCAAACCCATGTTTTAAAGAGTAAAATTATGTGCACAAACCCTGGCAGTGTTGGAGGCTTGGCCCAGCCTGCTCTAGTGGGAGATGTTCCTGCTTGAGATTACATGATGTTAAAGGTCCATTCCAACCCCTTAACATTCTATGATTTTATGGTACACAAAATGAAGTTATTGCATGGATTTGTAAGCAGATAAAATACCCTGACAGGACATTTAGGTAATGAACAGCCAGTTTTTACAGGCAAACCCTTAAGAGAACTATTGTGAGGACTGTGCTGTTCAGTGTGCTCACAGACAACCTGGGGAAGAGCTGAAGTTTTTGGATGATACAGATGAATTATTTGTAGCAAAAAGAAAGGTGAGAAGATTTACAGATTAGTAATTATATTTCATCTCAATGATAAAATGGCAGAGGAAAATGGGTGTCAATAAATACAAAATAATGTTTGTGAGAGAAACAACTATAACTTAAGAGATAAAAAAATGAGATCACCAAAATTACCACTCATAGAACTTTTGACATTAAAAAAGATATTTAAATGACTATATTTGCTCAATGTTTAGTAGAAATAAAAAAAATATAGAGAAAACTAATTTCTTCCCCCCTCTGGAAGCAGATATCTATCGGTATAAAAGAAAAAAACCCACTAAATCAGGATATCTGCATACAGGAGTATCAGCAGCACATCCCTTAAAATATTTACATTAATAGTGGGTCTTGAATATAAAAACTATGGAAAATTTTCACCTGGGGTGTTCTTACAGCCTGGAGCACAGAAACACATGGGTGGAAAGGTGTCCAATGGTTTAGCTATCTTGGAGGAGATGATTTGACCAGAATGAGTCAGCAGCCCTCACCCCTTATATCACACAGCACAGCACAGCACCTGCAGTGTTCTTCAACAGGCTCCTGATCCTATGGCACAAATGTAGGGGAAAAAGTGCTGTTGAAGGCAGAAATAGATTTCCTCATCCTTACAACAGCTGAGAATTTGTTAAGGGAAAAAATGTGCAGGTTTTCCATGTAATTGCTCTCAAGCTACAGAAAAAGGCAAACTTGCTTTCCTACCCATCCTTTCCCCCATCCTCAATTTGACATGGGGAAAATTTTCTTCTGAGAAACAATTCTAGTGACCATTTTAATCCCGAGCAAAGAAAGGTTTATGAATTAATCACTTATGAGATTTCTTAGTATCTCTAGGCATGTCACTGCATCCCTTCAGCATCTCTTTCTAGCCATGTTAAGTCTCCAAGCTGAACCCTTCAAGCACAGATTTAATTAATGTAAATATCAATTCAGTACCTGCAACAATCAACAAATGACACCTGAGAGTCTCAGCATCCCTGTCTTGAGGATACCAGCACATGGAATGCACATGGAAAAAGGTCACAAGTTTCAATATTCTTAATTCATTAATTCTGTAGTTCTATTATATTACGCTTCACACTCCGCTTTGTCTGGAATTGTTTCAGTACTTCCCTTTTGGCTAGAGCTTTGAAATATTTTTTCTGTTTTCACATCTATATTTATCGTATAAACATATAATCTGGATATCCACAGTATTGTACCACTAATATCCTACTAAGAATTAACTTTATCTTATCTCATCCTCAAACATAGACTTGATGAGGATCCAATGCCACCCTGAGGATATTTGCAGTTTATAATTCACTCCATCAATTTCCTTAAAAAAGTCACAAAGCCCAAAACCCAAAACATACAAACAAAACCACCAAAAAACTCTGAGATTCCCCTGCCTTAGTTATGCAAAAAGTTTAGAAACCCTGCAAGTGTTCTGACAGTTAAGTAGAGCTTGGTAGTACTGCACATTTCTTTAAGATGACAGAAGTTGCCTCTAGTGCTTCAATGAACTTTGAAAACCACTTGTTGAAACCCTTGTGTCCAGAGTCTGCAGAACTCCATTTCCAAATAACTGGTTCCACCAGGAATTGTAATCAGAGGAAATTTGTGTAAGGTGGCATTTTTCAGCCTTTCAGACATGTAGGTCAATCAGCTTTATGATTAAGATTCTTGCCTAATCATGCTAAAGAGCATTACATTTTAATTGAAAATTGGATGAGAGTTCAGAGCAGCAAAATGTCTATTGACAAGAAAGCAGAGTTTCCAATCTCTTGCTGGTACTTCTGCCCTTGTGCCCAGGTTTAAAATATTTTATACATGTCTGTGGCTTTAGCATTTGAGAGACCGAAACACTGACAGGGAAGCCAGACTGGGGTGAATGTAGAGTGATGTGGAGCAATTACCAAAAGCAGAGGATTTACAAGAAAGATGGAGTCACTCATCTAGTGACAGGACAAAGGGCAAGGGCTTCCAACAGAGAGTGGATTAGATTAGATATTAGGGAAAATATCCTTCCCTGTGAGGGTGGCAGGCCCTGGCACAGGTGCCCAGAGAAGCTGTGGCTGCCCCTGGGTCCCTGGAAGTGTCCAAGGCCAGGCTGGATGGGGCTTGGAGAAGCCTGAGACAGTAGAATATGTCCCTGCCATGGCAGGGATTAGAATTAGATTGTTTTTAAGTTCCCCTTCAGCCCAAACCATTCTGTGATTTTGTAATTTTATTTTGAAAAGTCCAATACCAAATACATTTATTTACACCCGAGTAGGTCCATAGTCAACAAGCAAGCATATAGATTAATATAGATTAATATGAGATCATCTCACAGAGTTTGGCTGTACAAAAAGCTTAGGTATATATTTCAAATTCATGCAGCACTTACAGCTCATGCAGATGCATCTGAGTTAGTCATAAATGAGCTTAGCAAGGGTCATTGCAGATGCATTGCTACAGAACACTGGGAAGACCTGCTGCCTGCTTATTTATGTAAGGTTCTGGATGGCTTTTAAAATCTATGCTAATGTAAGACACATAGAGAAGCTTTCTTGGATTTGTTCTCATGCCAATGGCATGTTCTTCATTGTTTGAATACCAGCCAGTGCATCATCTCTTGAAAATAAATATTCAGATTGTATAGCATTGGAAACAATGATAAACAAGCATGTCAACTAATTAATGTCACTTTCACTGGTGAGGTAAAGTCAGCTTAATTAAGAAACTAATGTATTTTTCACCTTGAAGATTATGATTCACTTCTAGTATTATCCTCAAATTAAAAGTTCATATAAATTAGCATCAGCTCAGCTCTTTCTCATTGTACTTCAAATTGTCCTAAAGTGTTCCCTTGGGTCTATTTGTGTGGGAAACCATTATTCTTATTTTTATTTGCAATAAACCAGCATGGCTGGAAATAGGTTAAAAGAATAAAGAAGTCATGATGAAAGCAGATAACTGAAGATTTCAGGATTACATTAAGAAACAAAGACTTGAGGAGAAAATATCAAGTTGGTACTGAAAACATGAAGTGCTATAATAAACATTTATGAACATTTTATGTCTGCCTTCAACTATGGACAGCTATTTATAACAGATGCTTACTTGCTATGAACAAGAGAAAATACCATTTGGAAAACCGACACTATTGGTAATGTACTGGGAAGTTTTAGCCTATGATTAATTAGGCTATACCTAAGGGTACTTCATAAAGAGAAAGAAAAGTTGCAAAGACCTCTAATGAGTGCTTCCAGGAGGACTATATACACTAGCTTTGATTCCATCTGAATATGCAAAAGATGAAAAACCTTTAAAAACAGATTTCATTAGTCCAGACCTGAGTTCTTGATGTGCCAAGTTCAAAAGGCAGATTTGCTTCCAATGCCAGCAAATAATGCCAGAAAATAGCCATTCCACATACTCATATTTTGTGTCTGTCTGCCAAAAAAGTTGCACATATGGGCTACTGCACATTATCACTAGCTATGAGTAATCCCTGATAATGGAAAGGCCAGAAATAGCAGTGGGACTGTGTCAGCTGAAGGTTTATGCTGAAGAACTGTAATCACCAAAAGAATTCATATAGACTAATGACAGGCTTTTGAACCTAGACTTTGTCATAATCAGGGGCTGAAACAGGTTACATTTTAGTCATCATGTAATTCTATTTTGTACAAGACAAAACTGAATGAGAAATGAGCCACTGCTTAACTGTGCCGTCGTGTGCAGCAGGGAGCAAGAGCCTCACCCTTCTGTGGCTGGGAAATGCTGCTGCTGCTCCTGCTGGGTTCAGGCAGAAACGGACATTTAGGGCACTGCAGAAATTAGAGGGTCCCTTCAGATGGGTTCTAACTCCTAGTGTTGAGATGGTGCAGTGTTACACGTTCCAGAGTTGTGGAACACTGTGAATTTCAGTGAGGAGATGGCTGAGGTCCCTGCAGGGTCAATCATCAGTGGCCCTACAAAGGGTGGCTGTCATTAGGCAGCGCAGAGAGCTGCTGGTTGCTGCAGAGACACTGGCCCCCCGTGACCCTGAGAGAGCTGGGCAAAGCTCACAGTGCTTGGGAGAGCCCCAGACATGTCTCGGGGCAGGAATTGTGAACCATGGACACAGAGGGAAAAGCTGCCTCAGCAGTTTGGGGTCATGACTTCAACTACAAGGGCTCGGTACGGAAGAGTATCTCTTATCAAATGTTTACAGTCAGTGATGGAGCTGCTGTTTGCACTTCAACTCATCAATGAAACGAAATCTTATTTATATGATTTAATAATTAGATGCATTTAATTATTAATGTAAATATAATACCAGGAAAATATAAATAATTAATGGTATACTTATAAATAATTTGTTAGTGAAATAGATTGAGAGAATGATTTGTTCTTAATAGTAGACTTATAAATATTTAAAATCAAGTCCCAACAATGTAGTTTACAGATACTAAGACCCCTAATGCCCTTAAGCCACTTATACAGTGTTGGATACAGTTATTAAATTGGAAGATAAACTAATGATTTGCTGGATTTAAACTTTTATTTACTGCCAGGAAGTTTGAAATTATTTAAAATCTGACTTTCCACATTGTTTTATAAATAAGAATCTTTTATAAATAAGATGTAATTGTTTTCTAAAAAACCCCTTTCCTTGAATCAAAGTATTTGAACTGAGATGAAGCAATTCAATGCTTGAAGCCATAGCAACTGATTTTTTGTTTGGTAGCTGATATGACATGCAACTGAAACCTGAAGCTGGATCTTTATGTTTAGCTAAGCTACAATTAATGCAATGTAAACTGGGGGAAAATGTGACTTTTTAGTATTTGATAATCCCCAGCCACCTAAGGTAAAGGTCACCAGCATAAATTATCCTTGGGACTGCTCTGATTTACTCTTACTTGTGATGGTGATAGAGCCTGTTCTGACAGCCACCATCATTTATACCTAGGGATGCATTTGGCTTTCTGACTTCATATTGACTGAAGTGGAAAAATAAATCGGAACCCCTGTAGTTAGGAACACAAAAAGCTGCTGGGGTCAGTTGGAACAGGATCGCCCAATGTGTCCAAACCTCTACAAAGCAGTTGTGAACCAGACCTCCTCCAGCCAAAACCAGTTCTCTTCTTTCTGTGTCTTCAGGGTTTCATAACAGAAATACATTATTTTAGAGAAGAAGTTTATCAGAGAAAATAATTCCCTTCAAAAGAATTTTCCAAAGATCTATTCATTGTAACTTGATCATCATGTTCAGTCAGATACAACCCCCATAATTATATCCACCTTGATGGTACCTGGCAGGAAGTTCACCAGAAGGAAATTTTCTGAGCATCCACTTGTGTCCATTCATCTAAGAGTCAAACCAATTGCAGGTACCCTGTTGCCACAGGTACCCAGTATGTTCAATGAGATTTGAGTCTGCATGGTTCACAAAGACAAAAGAGAATGAAATCACCGCCTAATGACAGCCACCCTTTGTTGGGCCACTGATGATTGACCCTGCAGGGACCTCAGCCATCTCCTCACTGAAATTCACAGTGTTCCACAACTCTGGAACGTGTAACACTGCACCATCTCAACACTAGGAGTTAGAACCCATCTGAAGGGACCCTCTGATTTCTGCAGTGCCCCAAATGTCCGTTTCTGCCTGTCCCCAGCAGGAGCAGCAGCAGCATTTCCCAGCCACAGAAGGGTGAGGCTCTTGCTCCCTGCTGCACACGACGGCACAGTTAAGCAGTGGCTCATTTCTCATTCAGTTTTGTCTTGTACAAAATAGAATTACATGATGACTAAAATGTAACCTGTTTCAGCCCCTGATTATGACAAAGTCTAGGTTCAAAAGCCTGTCATCTAAATGGCAGTGTTTTCTTTTTACTGAGGTCTTATTTTGTGCTGGCTGCTGGCCATGGGGAGAGCACTGCCATTGCACCACTTTGGGGACTGCGTATCACATCAGCATCAACACATTTACCCTTGGGTGACCCTGGAAAGGCCTTGGGTGACCCTGTATTTAATTCTTAGCAGAAAACCTATGACACTGTGAGATTACAGCAAGTTATTCTGAATTGCAATCATCCAAGTGCATTTAAAACAGAAAATAGTCTCATTGTTGCTTTTTAGGTTGTCAAGGGCTCCAAAGTGTGTAATTGTAAGATATCATGGGATAGTTTGAGTTTTCTTTATTTGGTTGGTTGTTGCTTTTTGGGTTTGTTTGTTTTTCACTTTCTTTTTTGATGAGAATATATTAAAGACCGCCTTTGACAGAGTTTTCAATAGCTAGATTCTTGTATTCTAGCCAGCTGCCCTGAGAGGATGCATTAATGCCATAACATCTTCAAGCAGCAGCACAGAATATCCCACCTGATAGAGCTCTGCCTCACCTGCTGTCCATGAAATAGAAATGAAACATTTTATTGTTTGGGCCTCTCTTACCAAATGGATCTGATTTATGCAGCAGTGTATGTACAGCATTCTGGTACACTATTTGCTCAGCACATTATAATAATTTAAGATCATTAGGGAAATATTTATTGAGGGACTTTAAAAAAAATCTTTATGAAATGTAACAGCTCTTCCAACGCTCTCAGAGTATTTTTTATTCCTCATTTTTTCCACTCCTCTAATTGTTTTTTCCTGTCCTTGGTCAGTGACCTTGTAAAAATAGAAACTTCACTTAAGCTATCATGGTAACACAAGTATTATGAATCAAAAATGCAGTGGAAGTCTATCAATATATGTGAAAAGAGCATATAGCAAACCAAAGAGAATTGAAAGCAAAAATGTTCCAGCTTTCCCTGTCCCTGAAAACATGCCTTAATCTGTTCCAATGTACACATAGAAAGATATTCATTAATTTCTCATCTTTTTCTCCCACCTTTACCATTTTCAGTTCTACTTTGCTATTAAGCAGTAGGATATTCAGAAATGTGCCTTACAGCCTGCTCTGTTTTCCTCAAATAAGGGAAATGCTTTCTGTGTAGTTTAGTAGCTGCACTTTCTGAGCCACCATGGTGCCCACAGAAGCACTTTCTATTTATAACAAAAATGTCCTTTTCTTCAGAAGTGCCGTTGATTTTGTTTCTATTTCCTTGGAAAGCCCATCTCCTTTGCTGAGTGCCATCATCTCTTGGATTCCATCATCCCCAGATCCTTCTCCTGCCCTACCTTGACTCCCATTCCACCGTCTTAATTCATGAATTCTGCCAAAAGATTTGAGGAGAACATTTATTTGCAAGCCGTGCCAGGTAAACACAGAGATAAAGAGATTTTTGCTTTGAGAAACACACAAATCCCTAAATATTCCAGTGCCAGGAAAGTGAACACTTCCAGATATATCCATAAAACTTGTGGTGGACAGCAGTGGTAAGTAATACGAACCCTGTTGTGTTAGTTACCATTATTTAACCCTTACCAAAATGCTTTTCTCTTCATTATATGAGCACTGCCCAGGTAATAAGTTCTTCTGAAATCTCTTTTGGGGAGAGAATATATCAAGCAACAACCAGGAACCAGGCTGTCTCAAACACAGTGTTCCATTGAATTTGAACACTTAGGTACAGAGAACATTTGCTTTTAATTTCAAACTAGATCTTTACAGTGAATGCAGCTGCATAACATAATAACATAGTGTGATGACAAAAATCAGTCTGATTATCTAATTCTGACTCAAGTGTCAGTATTCTGGGACCACTCCATTCCATGATACACCAGTCTTATCAGCAGTCCTAACACTAGTCTGACATGTTCCAAATTTGCTGTGAGCTCCGATTACACAGCAGAAATTTCCATGCAATCTGGCATGCAGGTTTAAATCAATATATTTCCTGCAAAGGTCCCCATATTTGCTTTGCAGATTTTTTTTCTTTTTGAGTCCTAGGAAAAGCTTTGAGCTAAGCAAGAGAAAAATGCCATTATGCCACAATATGAGCATTTAAAAGGGTGTTATTCTAGCAGCAAAATGTGGATGTAGCTAGGAAAATTCTCCTGGGTAAACAAAATATCTGAAAAATGTCAAAACCTCCTTAAGAATGCTCTTTATGACTTGAATAAAATTATCTGGCCATGCACCATTTTGTTTGTGTATAATAGCCTCCCATGAAGCCTAAAATAGGAATATGAACTCTTGAATCTTGGAAACCTCTGTCTAGTGTTGAAATGTCCAGTGATTCCTTATGTAACCTGAGACACAATTTACAACTGAGATTTGACCTCCGCTGACTGATCCCCCTTCCAGCTGCACCATCTATAGGTTAGGAATTTTACTGATAACATTTTCCCCCATACTCATCAATTTACCTTCAGGGTAAATTTATATTTTGTGATGTTTTGAAATTTTTTAAAGCCGTAGGATTACATTGAAGCCACACTGAATAAACAATTACTTTAGAGTAATTTAACCAACTGCTGATCGACTCCAATTGTTGTATTTTAAGAGGCCCAAACACTGTTCAGAGGCATGTTTTGATTTAAAAAAAAAAAATCTGTTGGTGAAATTATATAAAAATAAAAAAGCTTTGAAGTTAAAAGTTGTTTAATAAATATATTCCATGCTGTGAGTGTTTCTTTTTCATAAGTATTTAGGAATGCGTTTTAGAAAAGTCTTCTAATTGCTGGGAAAAAACCCCTATTTTATTAGAAATAAGGCAAACAGCATGAGCAATATGATTTCCTTTACTAACTTTGTCTAGATTTTCAGTCATTTTGATATGAGAGTAATTAGTTTCTTCTCTCACTTCCCCAGCAAAGGAGGTATTTTGTAGGCACAGCATTACATTCGTGTTAATGTACATTTCCATTTGTGCTAAAGAGGTGAGGGCAGCACAAAACTGGCATTTTGTGTTCCCCACCCCTTGCTCCTCTGATAACCACGACCACTCCTTTGAGTCCAATGTTGCTCTGGATCTGCTAGGACAACTCAAAGCAGTAAGGGACAGAGGATGTAATTTTCACATTATCAAACCATTCCAAAGGTTTATATTTATTTGGACCTTCAGATTCAACCAGTGCCATTGTAATATTTGAAATTAAGCACAATTACTGATATCTGCCAACCTTTACTTTTGCAAGGCTGCTGGTCATAGCTGGCCAAAGGCTACAGCATAAAGGCCACTGGTTAAAACTTAACTTCCATTTATTCAAAGAATAGGAATTCAAGAATTAGAAAAAACTATATTTTAAAAGTGTATCTATAATTAAAAATGTGAGAAGGAACCTGTTTATGTAAAATAAAAAGTAAGACAGAGTCTTGCAGGGTCAGAAGAGCATGTAAGCATAAATTAACACATGACAAAATGCTTTGTGAAACACACTCAGTTAATAAGGGACCTCCAGTGTACTAAGGGTATATTTTTAATGTTGTCCACAGTTCTTTGAGTTGGAAATCTTGATTTTTTCCTCTCAGTTTCTAGCTGAAAAATTCAAGAGGAGACAGCAAATTTAAATGAGAACCCTAAAGCCGTAGATCATGTGGTTGCTAAAACTGAGTGTGCTCTAAATTTGGTAAGTTAGGAATACAACTCATTTGAGTTTGGAACTCCTGTGACAAGGTGTTTGACAATTGAAAATCAGATACCTACTGAAAACTATAATGTGGCATTTATTTATGATATATTGATAATGTTTTTATATATATGTCTACCTATAAAAATAATTTTTAAATAACATACTTTTAAAGAGAAAATTTGTAGATGACATAGATGGAATAGAAAATATTTTTTCTGACTCTCAGACTTCATTCAGTAATGACACCAAAGGGAATTTTCCACATTTTTTTTAAAAAAATGCTTTAAGCTCACCCGTAAATCTTTCCTTGTAGGAACTACACATTAACTAATTTGCTAATTATTTAGTTTTAATTCTGGTGAATTCACAGCATAGTTGAAAATGCTATTTAGCTCCCAAAGGTGTGAATTTTGATTACATAATATGTTTCCTTAGATGTTTGTTTTGCACTAAAAGCTGAAGACAACTACTTTTTAATTCAATAGTACATTTAAAATTGTTTATTGTTGAGTGTAGAAAGGGAATGAAAAGTAGCACACATTAGTTTTAGAATGACATAAATGTCATTATGACCTTCATGGATTTTCATATAGCCTAAGTAATCCCTATAAATCAAACTGATTCAAATGCACATCTTCAATCATTTCACTGCTGTTTTGCCTTCTGCTGCAGTTTTATAAAACTCTTTCTAATACATCTGTTAAAAGAAAAAACAAAACAAAACAAAAAAACCCCAAAAAACCAAAAATACCCCACAAAACAAATCAACAAATCACCCTCGAAAAAACCAGTTGATGCTGTTAAAGCTGTAAAGCCAAAAATCAGAGATCTTGTCAAGGAGACCTGCTCAGACACTGACAGGCAGCAGTATTCCAGGCTTCTGTTGTTTTAATTATATTGTATCCTTGCTTTTTGCACCGCTTTAGTTGTGTCAGCATTTCTGTTATAAATCCCTGTTCCCTGGGGCTTTATAGCTCACTGTTAAAAATTCCCTAAAGGCTATATCTTGCACGCAAGACTTCATCCAACAAGTGGAAACTTATCTCTTTATCTTTAAATAGGAGTTTGGAAATATAGAGAGTTTTTGTATAAGGGTTAGATCCCACCTTTTCAAAAAGCAAAGGAAGACAAGTTTTGTAATTTCATATATTTTTCTCTCTTATGAACAGAAAGCCAAAATAGCATCCTATTAATTAAACTTCTGCATCTGTCAATTCTTTTATTTTTTTGAAGGAAAATATAGAAGTAAATAAACAGGTTAGTTGACTCATAATGCAATTTTCTACACACATGGTCTGTGTTTTGCTATGAAAATGTCAAACATATGTTCTATCTATGTATAGTGCACCGTGCTAATAAAAAGAAGTTTTGATCAAATTTATAGTGCCAAATTTTGGAGCTGGGAGAAGCTATGTGTCAGATGAAAATTAGGATTTTCAAAGTCTTAAGAATGTGCACATTATTAAGTCTAAGCTGAAAAATGAGGAGAAGGAGAGATTTTTAGTACATCTGATTCAAAGTGATAGTTAAAAATAATAATAATAAAAAAAGACAAAAAGCCCACATATAGTAGCTTTATTCTGTGCCACAATATAGCAGGAGGTACAGTAGGACTAGATTGTGCAGGTATTGTCAATCACAATGTGCTTATGGAGCTGATTGTGCATTGCAGACCCTCTCACCGTGTGTTTTCAGCTACACATACTCCTCCTGCCTAGTTTAAGAATTAGATCAGAAAAATGATTTACAAAATAACCAGCAGTTATCTGGATGCTGCAAGCCCAGTCTTACATTGCAGTTTAGACCTGCAAATGAATGTTATAAAATATACCGGTACCACACAAACATACAGTAATATAGTATTTAATGAATATTTACAGCTCAAATTAAATTTAAAATTGGCAGTCAAAATATGCTTTATTACTTGCTAAAGCTATCAGCATTTTCTCAGTTTGTGAGCAGAAATAAGAGCCTTATGCTTATATGATATATAAGGAAGGGAAGCTCATAAAACTTCATAGTCAATTTCTCTTTTGCATCATGCCGTATAATTCTAGAATATTAATATTCTAAAAAAAGAAATGAACATTTTTTTGGTTACAAAATTGAGCTATTGGAAAAGAGATGAGACTTTCACTCTCATCTGGGACAAAATACTCCATAGAGAGCTTGGGAATCCTTTCCTCTTGATAGGTTATACCTTGTTGATAAAATGTTTGCTGCCATACTTGAAAATGCCAAAAAGCTGATGTAAAAATATGGTTTTAGAAGAGCATATCTGTTTGGTTGGAGTAAGAGCTGGCAAGATTGCTTTTTTTGTTATTTTAAGTGATTCATTTTGATCTAAATTAGTTTCAAATCTCTACTCGGTAGTAATACTCAGCCTCTATGTTCAGCACTCTATGTACAGACTAAGGAAGGATTAAAATGAAAGCTCTGCTCTCCTATTCACAGCTCGTGTTCTCCAGCTGTTTCCTGACTCCATTTTACTGCTCATGTCACAGCTTTACTGTGAGCTGTGCAAAATCCACCTTTGCAATTAACAACACAGCGACAGCAGTGCCAAGAGTGACCATCTTTGTGTCCTTAAGTCAGACAAGAGCCAGTACAAAATAATATTTTATAGGGGGGGAAAACTAATTAAAAGAAAAAGCTATTGATAAGAATTATAATTACTATTCACTACAGATGCAATTATAAGGAGATAACTTCCAATTACAGCAGCAGTGGTGAAGTAGAAGAATAATGACAATTAGTTCTTCTCTTTGCTGCCTGAAGACTGTTATTATTTAATATCCTGTGGGGCAAGACAGCATGGGTAGCCATGAAATCTGAAACAAGTAGGAAAAAGGACAAATACATTAATTTCCTAGGAGTTTGAAAGATGATGCTTTTGCCTAGTGGTTGACTGTCAATCAGCCAGCATCACACCAAGTAATATTTGAAACTTGCTTCCCCATTACACCTTGCAAACTCTTGTTTCATTTGCTATTGACCTTATCTACGTCTTAATGTGTAATGCATAAAACTCTCTACCACTTGTGTTGTTTACACAGCTCCTAATATATGAAAGCCACCTGAATCTGTAACAAAGGCAGGAAAAAGGAACGGCATCTTCAACAGGGAAATAAGGAGGTGCAATGCTTCTATTGTGCAGAAACTCACAAGGTCCTTCTATAGCTGCAGATATAGAAAGGAAGATAAGCTTGCTATTGTTAGAGGTAACCAAGGGTATTTTGGCATTAGGTAAAAATTTTGTAAGAGTAATATATTCCTAGGGAAGATATCACACACAGACTGAAAATTTTGACAAATGCTAAATTTACACTTTAAATGTCAACTTTTGAGTGGCATATTCCAGACAACATCCAGCCTTTGGAGATCAATGAAATGGCCAAGCAATAGACAGCTCTCTTTCCTGAGCTACAGGATGTACAGCAGAGATGCTATGTGTAGATGGGGAACACTGAATTTTTAGCACATTTCAGTATCCCCAGTTGTGGTGGATAGCAGCCCTGTTCTGGAAATGGATGCCACCATCTTTCCCTGGAGGATGTACATGCCTACCTCCTCGTGCGTATGGCAGGGTGGGTGACAGATGGTGGGCTCGGGAGGATTGCAGCTCCCTTAGAACAAAACCAGATTGGGCGTGGACAGAACTGACTGAAATGTTTCAGTGCCATCTGCCAATGGAGAGGAGAAGCCGACTGGTCTACCTCTGCCAGCCTTTTGCAGCTCCCGTACTGTCCCTCTTCCACCTGCAGAGGCACTGAGCCCTGCTTTCCCTCTGTCACAGGGCACGAGCACAGCTCTCACGCCACGACCCCATGGTGTGCCATCCTCATCCTGCAGCTGGAGTTTGATGGTCAGCACTGACGGTTTCAAAATACATCCTTCAACTTTTCCTCACCGATATCTTCCTGCACACGTGAAACATGAGTGGGATTTTATGGTGCTGGCAGTGAATGCAGGCTCAGGACAGAGCATGGGAGCTGCTATGCACGTGCACTGCTAAGTAGTGACATATCAGTATGGATATGACATCTATGGATCAGTCAGGGTCCTGGTTACATCATTGTAATCTGTATCACTGGTTGCTTTGGCTACCTGAGTGTGTATTGCAAGAATATGAGGAGAAGAGTTACATTTTTATGCAAAAATTTAAGCATTTCTGAATAGGAAAAAGAGCCACATAAATGCACATGAGGATGTGGTGAATTTGCAGAGAAATTTGAGTGCTTTAAATATGGCTGCCACCATAAATGTAACTATTCACGTAAATAAAAGAAACTGGTAAAGAAGACCTCAGAATGTAATTAGATTTTGGATTTTTTACAGCATTCTGTCACCGTTTGCCTGTTAAAGATGTGCATGTCACACATGATTCCATCTAGGTGTCCAGGACCATATATGCTAAAGCTGATAGGGGAAAAGGGTGTGCACCTTGGCCCACAGGCAGGTATGGACAGAAGGAATAGGAAACACCACACTAGTCTGCAATACACAGGAACAATCTGGATTGCTACATTTATTTTGTGGAAATGTCTGATGATACTACTATGGATATTTTAGCACAAGGCACACAATGGGTGGATGGTAAAAAAAATTACTGTTCCACTGCCTCCCTGTGACCATGGTCCAAAACAGTGTGAATATTCCACCTTGCTGAAGCTCTTACATGCATGCTGCCATGCACAGGGGATGGCATGGATCACTCTCCTTTGAACTGGAATGTCACCAGTTCACCCAGCAGAGCACTGTGGCTCTGCTCTAATCTCAGCACAGCACTATTCTAACACAAGTAGGCAATCAATTAAATGAACTGCATTATGTACATACAACATCTGGGCCTGCCTAGACATGACTTTACCTGATTGAAAGTGAGCTCTGGGATCAAATTCCACAAATGGCTGAATCCTTACATCTCACCATGTGTTAAGTGTGTCCAGATGGCAGGTGATACACTACTATTAACAACCTACTTTCCCTTCCCTGAAGTGTCTTTGTAGCACATTGCTGATGTTATTGTAAAGATAGAGGTGATTGAATATGCAAAATATTTTGAAATAATCCTTGTGAGAAAAATGAAATGCATTTATGTGCTTTAAATAGCTACGTGCACACACGATGTATTTTGCAATGCTGCCAATATAGTCGCTGTCCATTTACAGAGAGAAAAAGTCAGAGATAAACAGAGTTATAATAGGAGCATACTGATTTGGATGCTTTGATTGGCACTCACACTTGCTCTAAGCCATTTTTTTACCAGCCTGCAGAAACAGAACCCAGAATTTTCAGCCAGGTTTTGAGAAGCTCTCCTCAGAAAAGTGGTGCACATTTGAAATTATTTGTTACAAAACTCAGTTTGTTCATCTTTCAGCATAGATGTCATTTCATTGTAAAGGCAAATAAAAATTATTGGCCCCAGTGCATTTCCACTGGGTAGCTCAGGTACCACAGTGTCAGTTATTAAGGACCTTTTGATAGCTATTTAGTCATTAATACAATTATGTTCAGTACAGATGTTTCTGTAACTGTGAAAGACTGGAAAATCTGTAGAGTTCATTGGCCTTTAACCTCACACTTCTGCACGATGTGATGCAGTGGCCTAATGTTAACATGCTGGGCTGCAGTATCAAAGATTACAGGGTCAAGATCTCCTTGGGATTCTTTTCTTATTCAGTCTCTCTATCCACATGCATTTTCTCATTTCAGGTTTTGGAAAAGAAATGTATTTAGGAGGAAAAGACAGCAGTATTTTTAAATTAATTTAGGTGTTTAGTGTACTTCTACAAAAGCAAACAAACAAAATAAATACAACAGTTTGGCACATGAGTAGTTGGGGAATGCTTCTCTTTTTCTAGCTTGTGTATTTTTTCTAAAATAGAATTATTGGTGAAAATTTAAAAGTGTAGTCTATACCCATTCATTTGATTACTCAGGATGTGTGTAATCCCTGCTTTACTATTCTATAATCCTGCCATATTTTTCCAGAGATTCCAACAAAGTAAAAAGGAAGCACAATGTATATAATACACTTAATATACATAAACTGTCAGCTGAAAATCCTTTGTCCTCCAGCCATGGCCAAAGGGGCAGAGGTGATTAGGGAAGACCCACTGATTCCTGAGCTGCCTTGTGTTTGTGTTATTATGTCTTTTGGGACAATTGCCCAAAAGCCTGTGCATTGGTAGGCTCTTTGATCAGACAAGAAGTGTATAGTCCAGAGTCCAGGCAACTGATGATATCTAGGAAAATATTCCTCTAACAGCATCCAGCAGAGTGGCACTGTCGTGTGAGTCAGGGTCCCATGACAGCACCAAAGCAAAAGGGGGAGAGCTGTGAACCTGCTCCAGTGCCCCAGGGCAGCCACAGCCCGTCCCTGCCTCAGGAGCTCCCTTTGCTCCATGTCTGCTCTGCCTCTGCTGCTCCATCCCCTGCTGCAGCCACTGCTTGCATGACAACGATATCCAACAACTTCTCCTTCCATTTCCTCTTTTCTAACTATGCCATTCCTGCTGTTCTTGATGAGAGACAAGTTCCTCCCCTCACTTTCTGCTCCTGGGATTCACCATTCCCAGGTGCTGCGCTTCCCCTCAGGGGAACTCCCTGGCTGCACTTGCAGGCCTTTAGTGCACTCGTCCCCGCAACACCATGTAATAGAGGCAAACATCCCAGCCCTAATCAATAGCTGTCAGGAAGCCTTTGGTAGAATTCTGTTTAGAAAAAGTATGTGAAACTTAACCTTAGACCTCAACAAGAAGGCATGGCTCTCAAGTTTTATTGATTGAATAAATAATATAAAGCCACATGAAAATGCAGGTTCTAGGGCAAAGGCAGGGTTTTGTAAAAATCAGGCACTTGATAGGTTGGGTTTCCTAATCTGAACTCAGGTAGTGATGCTCCTGTTTGTATAAAATTCTTATTAAATGCAAAAGGTGTTCTCTTTCACCCAAGTCTCAAATAGTTATTGACAATACAGGTATCTGTCTATCTATTCTCTCTCTCTCTCTCTCTCTCTCTCTCTCCTTTTTTTCCTTAACACAAGCAATGGAAAACAAAGAATTGTTTCCTTGGGAAATTTCTCGGTCATGTTGAACAAGAAAAAATTGCTGAGGATGGTTATTTTATTATTATTAGACTAATGAATAAAGCTAGTGTATCCAAATATTGATGTTGTATATGTGCTGAAATATTTCATTGAAATATTTTGATTGAATTTGTCAAGTGGTTTATCCAGCTACAATTGAGTCTGAAATATTTCTTTTCTTTTCCACAGAAAAATTTGAGACACCACTGTATTTACCATGCTTATCTTAAGCAGAAACCATGAGTTTCATGCTAGGATGGCACAATTTTGCAATATTACAAATTAGTGACCAATACAAAACCATAATATTGGTATGCATTAATGAACTAGCCAGGAACTAAATTTTTTCCAGGTTAAGGACACATAGAATGTGAGAATTTCTGTGTATGGAACATATGAAGTGCTGAAAAATTCCACCTCACTCAGAATTCCCTCCCTCATATATATATTGTGGTTATCCTAGTTTTAGATAATAACAATAAAAAAAAAATTTTTTTACTTTACTTTTCCAGTGTCCTCTGTTTATCACCTTCTCTATGCTTAAGAAGCATTAACCCATTATGTCTCACATTTCTTTTGGTTACTATTATTATCATCAGCATCATAACACTAAATCTCTATGATAAAAATTTCATTAAACTTTTGCAGATAAGTCTCTGGAGAAGAAATTAAATCACGTGGCTTGACAAGCCAGCAGGAGAACACAAATATCTTCACTGTAACTCAACTGACCAGGAATACACAAACTTTTTTTTTTTTTTTTTTTTTTTTTTTTTTTTTTTTGAATAGTAGTAGTTTGATGTTTTAAATCGCTCTGCAATCGAGTGGAAAAAAATTGTTGACAATGCNAAAAATAAATAGAGAATTAGATTCTTATTTCTCATCACAGTGCTGTCACATCCCAGTCTAGATTTACACTGACACTCTTCAGGGCAGGATTAGAAGTTATGGAACAGTTTTTGTAAAAGCAGAAGCTCTGTGAGCCAGGGCTGCCCTGTCTGCCTAAGGGATGGATATAATAAAGGTCTAACCTCTTAATTTTGGGGAGTTGAAAGAAAATACACAGATGCTATCAGCTGCTAAAAACAAATATAAATGCATTCTTTAATACAAATGTATTTCCCTTTAATGAAAGTGTTTTTATTAATTTTGTGTATCTCTATGCAACAGAAAGCGTACAAAAATTGTCTTTCATAGAGCAAAAAATAGATATAAGCCAAGATTATATTTGATAGATGGCTGAACAAATTTCTATCTTCTCAATCCTGAACATTCTGCTTATTTGTCATAAAGAGAAGTCCCAAAGTAGAGCCAACATGGTAGGCAAGTAGACCTGAATAGCCACAGTTGAGCAGCTGCTGCCATGCCTTTCAGATACACCACGAACACAGGGATTTCAGTAACCCACTGCCTGCTTGGGCTGAGGTCACAACACCCACGAGATTTTTTTAAGCTTTGTTGGCTTGCTTGTTTGTGGTTTTTTGCGTGTTGTTTTTTTTTTCCAGACAGCATTGCCACTTGTGAAATGCTTCCTCTTATGGCGAGTCAAGATTCGAAGTAAACTTGCTGCAGAAGTTTCTTGAGAATATAGGTCAGAATTATTATATAAGTACTGAACAATGACTTGGACCAGGAGAACGAATAACAGTCTCTAATTGTCATTCACACCAGCGTACCAAAAATCATCATTTCAATCATTATTGTGACTATTCCTGTAACAGCTCTGGAAAGAATAATTATTCCTTAGTAACCATTAAGGAGGAGAAAAGTGAGGAAAAAGAAAATTAGCTTTGCATCATTTAAATGAAAAGTTCATGTTTAAGTATGAAACAAGAAAAAAAAAATTAAAGTGCACATTGTTTTATGTATATGCAATATAGAGCTATATAACTTACCAAACCAAAATATGCAAGAAATCTTGAAAGATCAATGTGGAAGCTAAAATATCAAAGCTAATTAGGAAAATTTGGTATTTTACTGAAAATGCATGTAATTAGAATTATACCAGCACAATATGTGTTTGGAGAAAACTGAAATATAACACCAGTGTGTGAGAGTTCTGCACAGAATGGGAAAATTGGCTGTGAGGGAAGAGAAATCAAGTTTACTTTACCATCTTTCCTGCAAGGGGAGGGATGACAAGTGTGCTTCCTTGGCTTTGCTGCTTGTTTTCCTCTACTCTGTGGCACCCTGTCAAATCTGAAATGGCCTTAGAATTCAACCAGTCCCACATTCAGGATGAACAAATGAAATATGAGAAAGAGGATTATAGTGATTATAATCATCACCAGAATGATTTTTCTATAAGAAACTATATAAAAAGTTTTTACTTCTGTACTTTGAAATTAATCTCCCTTTGCAAACATACAGATACCATCAAGTTTCAAGCTCATAGGTGTGTATAAGTGAGGTATGTAAATGTGTTTGCTCTGTTACAAAGACATAAATTTTAATTCCTGTTCTCTCTAGCTTGTTCACTTCAAAAATGAAAATAACTCCTTTCATTAGCATCAGGAACAAACTGTGCTGGAAAAATAACACTTTACCTTTTCAGCCTCGCACTTGACAAGGGTCTTCCCACCCCTGGTGGTGCTGAAGTACTGCACAGATGGACAGTGAACAGTGTGTTTCCTTTCAAAAAGCACTGATTTAATTCCCTGCAGATCTTGCTGAAGCACAAAGGACAGTGAAGCAGCAGATGATGTGAACCTGCCTCTGTGGTCTGTGTGCTGGCTGCCTGGAATGTTCTCATGACATTTTCAACTTGAGTGTTCCAGAAATCTTTTTCTGCTCTATTGAGAAATAATAGTCCTACCTTTAAAAGGCTAGCCCTTGGCCCGGAAAGAAGGGTGGTGTACCACAGTAATTATGGACTTTTTTCCAGGAGGGTTGGTTTGTCTGTGTGTTTTTGTGCTTTGGAGTAGAGGGCCAATGTGACAAACAGCATTTTTTTTTTGTTCCAAAGTAAGATGGCTACCCCACAGTGGAATCAGTTTAAAGAAAATTTTAGTCATTGAACTGGAAAAGAAGAAGATAGGCTTGTCACTTTGCTGCTTTTTTTTTTTTT
>VWZN01019093.1:679576-690123 GCA_013396955.1 Regulus satrapa
ATTCACTCTGACTGTTTCTCAAAACAGCCTCATTTTCAAGATTCATTTCTGCAGTTGTTTTCTGTACACAGGAAGCAACACCTCTGTCCCTTTTTGCCCTGTACAATGAATAAAGGATCTCAGTCTTACCACAGTTCCCTTGGCTCAAGGTGGTTATGTGATGTGTAACAGAACACAGAGAAACTTTGTAAAAGGTTATGTCCAGTAGATGAGGACCATTTTCTTTTGAGTTTTCTCCTATCATATTAATTTCACAGCTCTTTACTAATAATGCAATTCATGTTACATTAATCAGTATGCCCTATGCTCTATTATGAAGTACTTATTCTGACATTAATGATGAACACACTGATAATGCTTTCGATTCCAAATTCCTAAAGCATTTCTCCAAATACAACCTGAAGGGAATGTAGCTCCCACATGCAGCCCTCTGCAAGCACGGGGTGACGACACCATTTGCAAGGTCAGTTAACATACAAAGGATATAAAAGATGCAAGTACACGTGGAATGCACCACAGAATCGAACCAGCATGTAGCAGAGTTGATTTCTGAGGCTGAAGACTGCAAGCTGACAGGACAGTCCAGCTTGAGTGAGCTGAGGGCAGACAGCTTTGGCCCAGCAGAGAAGGCCAGTGTGCATCCTGCCTCATGGGAGCACTGCCTTCAACGAGCAACTGGAACAGGGCTTGAAGAACTGAGCGTTTGTAAAGAGATGAAATAAGAGGATACACACATAGCACTGAATTGTTAAAATTCCCATTTTCTTGGCTGGTCACTTCCTAACCCTACTGAATTGGTCTGCCTACCCATCATGCTTATCCTGAAAAGAAAACCTGTCAAGTTTATAAATATTATCCTGGTTTTTTTTTTTTTTTTTTGGTCAATACTTATTTTTTATATCCATAAGTTTTTCTGTTGTATATGCTATGACGAGAAATAATAACACCATAAAAAGAGCCAGAGCTTGTATCTGAACCAATCAGCACCTCACGGGTCTTACAAATAATTCACTTCTCTTATGACATTTTCCTCTTAAAATCTAAAATGTAACTGCACAAAGATTTCACATGAATAAGAAATTTAATACTTTAACTTTAATGTAGTAGCATTGTATCAAGAATGGTTTTACATGTAGGGACACCAAATAAATTATATACATTTGTATTGCGAGTTGGTATTTAATAATTTAATTTACTTAAAAGTAAAAGTATGAAGTGATGACACTCCCTGTGTGAGTGGAAAACAATGGAAGTGGCAAAACTGACAGGCTGATTCAGAGGTTAATTCCAATGGGGAGGGTTTTACCACATTAAAATTTGAGACACAAACTTTGCAGAACAAAGTATAATGAGGGAAACCTGATTCTAATTTTCTTTATTCCAAAGCAAGAAGTGCCTTATGGAAGTAACTTCACACTTGCACTGGGCTGGTAATTCAAGTGGACAAAATAGCACAAATGAATTATTTATGGTAGAAGTTGCATCTTCCAGACGGAGAACTGTATCATTGTATCCTTGTTTTGTTTGAACAGGAGTGTGGAAAAGATTCACCATATTTTCTGAGAGTTTGTTGGAAGACAGAAAAATGACAAACTGTGAAAAGGGCATATTTTTTCATTAATAATGAAGCTGGAGTCCATAATCCAGAGTTTTGAGCCTTTAATTTACAATTTAACTGGCAGCTCAAACATCCAGATAAGACAGCAACTGAAATAACATTTTACCTAAAGGCTTATCTCTTCTATCAGAAAGGGTATGAGGAATTAATTCTAAGTTTATCCTATGAGATCACAGAGGGCAAAGCTAGAGAGATATGCTGGATTAATCCTCCAATATCTTAAAAGCAAAACAGTCTCCTCTATTGGAGAGGCCAAGAGACAAGGGGAAAAACCCCCAGCAAATACTAAATTTGATGAAGGTTACTTGCATTTTGAATATGTCTTAAATTGATTGTTATTCTCCCAAATGATTTCAGTTTTTCATTGCAAGTAGATGTTATAAAATAATACATGGCTCAAATAAAATTATTTGTTTTTCTGATTTATAGTAATAAATTTAGCATGAGCTCTTAACATCTCTCAACTTGTGTGAGAAAAAAAAAGTAAATCAGGTGCCCTGCCACAGCAGCACCCAAGCAAAGCCTTGTTGCTCATGATCTGGGTGGTTTGGGCTTTCTCTGAGTAAGAGTTGGATGAGATGAACTGCTGAGACCACTTCCAACCTAAATTATTTTATGATTCCAGTTTCTTAATCTGTTTCTTAACTTAAAAAAATAATGTACTTGTTGTTCTTTTATTTCCTACTAAAAGTAAATGAAGTTGATATTTCCCTCAGTCCAAAGCAGACTGAATTTTATTCAGGAAGGATAAGGACTCTCCGTTTAGTGCTCTGTCCACACTGGAGTCAACAGAACAAATCAAAGCTGAGTTACTATTTAACACTTAATCAGAACAAATTCTAAAATTAAAGATGGATTTTGTTACAGAGCCAAAACTAGGGTAATTTTTGTGTTTAGACAACAGCTCTTCCCATGTGCCTCGTTTGAAAGAGAATCATGCAGTATGGATTTATTGTATGTATTTCACCAATAATTAGTTATTGTGAAATTTTATTCTTCTCTTCCTGTTAGAGAAACAAATGTCTACTTCCCTTCAAGCCTGATGGAGAAAAAAACCTCATCTGAGAACCACTAGTTCTCTGCTACTTAATCCCAGCAATTCTCACAGCTACTTGTCCCAGACCAGTGGTCTCATATACTCCTTTGACAGATCTTATTTAAAAATTGATAAAAAGAAAGAAAGCCTATTTTGCAAACTGAGAAGCTAATGTTTACTGGAAAAAGAAATAGTGTCAAACTCTCACATTTCTGCTTGTGGAAATTCTCTGATCACTAACCAACATAAAATATCTTTCAATGGGCAATTTCATACTCTGGAAGTCACTGAACCATGTTAATACTGAATGCATGAAAAATCCAAAAATATTTATTCAGTTTGTTTCTCAGTTGAGCAAATTAGTCCAAACTTGAGTAACTGACAATCCAGTGAAGCAAGATTTTGCACAGAAGATGCCTTATTTATTTGGCAGTTAGAAGAGCAGATAGTCCTATAAACACAACTGGTTAAGATCCAGCATTTTAAGATTTTTGAGAGATCAGGTAAAGCTGATCACACACTTTTGAGTCACTTGGTTAGATTTCTCAACTCTTGTATTAGAGACATAACATGATCTCTCATAAGTAGGAAGGAAATGCTCGTGAAAACCTGGTGTTCTTCCTCAAACAGACAACCCTGCTTTCTGCACAGTTAGTGTGTTCTACTTTTCATAATCTGTTGACACCTTGGCTTTTTGTCAATAGCAAAAATTTACTCCAGACTAGATATTCAAAGACATTATATTTATTTTTTTTTTTCCTCCCCAAAGAGCTTTTCTTTATTAATCACATAAAATGGGAAGACTGAGCAGTCCAGCCATTTTCACACTAGATCCATTCAACCCTGATTAATGCAGGTGTTTTGGAAACTGTTACACTGAGAACATTCACAAAATTCACTGCTTCTCACTCTTCTCCTTTCAGCCCTGGAAGTGTCTGTGAGCACATACCTAGTTAGTAAAATACAAAACGTAAGAAAATTGGCTACTTAAGATGAAAGGTTAATTCTGACACTGGCACTATGTGTCTAATAATGAAAAATAACCACTTCACAAGAAATATTTGAATACCATAATATAGAAGAGGATTATTCTGGACCACACACATATAACACCTCAGAGTTACCCAGTCTTAAAATGGGCATTCAGGCAGCCTAGAATATGTTGTTTTGCTTTTTTTTTTAATCTGTAGTACCGTTTGCCCAGCCTGTTGTCTGCTTTGAGACAAACAGCAAGGAATATCTTACGTGGTTAGACCAACTATGAGGATTTGGGGTATATCTGGTTCCTGGAACACAGGTACCAGGTAATTATGAGGGCTTATTTTAAATTTATGCAACTTTTTGCTTACTTAATGCCTTGATTTTCCAACAGAGCAGTGTGATGTTTAAGTGTTCAGTGTGTCAGTGTCACAGGACAAAAGTCCATCTCACTTTATCCACATTATGTAACAACTTCAAACATAAAAGGATTATAGGATTATTTCAAAACCACACAAGGATCGAAATGCTGCTCTGTGCCAGAGTTAATGCTTACACACAAATAGCTGGGCTTAGAGGCACCCCAGAAGAGAGGCACAATTAAAACACTGTGAGGGACTGAGAACGCCAGCTAAGCCTGCCAACTCACACATCCCCACAGCAGACAGCGAGACCCATTCCCTCCAATACCAGCCCCACCACGGCAGAAATACAGGGGAAAATTCATCAAGGCACTGGCTTTGTGTGATGTAGGAAGTCTGGTGTGAGCACACACTCCTGTATGTCACCCACTCCAGTGATACAGCCACTGAAGGGGCAGGAGCTACCCTGGCACCTTGTCAGGGGCTGCAGTCAGTAGAGTCACTAAGTGCAGGACACCACAGGGCTTTACCTCTACACTAGACCTTCACAGCAAGAAAATTGATCTTGTCACCATCTATACTTTTTCCCCCACATATCACTTGCAGGAGTAAACCCCTAACAACCTAACTAATATAAAAGGTGTAATAGATCCAAGTAACCAATGACCATGTCTCATAACAGTGATAAATTACCTCTTCCTAAGCTGAAAGATTCACACATGACTTTTTTTACATGTGTGATTTTTTTTTTTAATGTCCTGAATTACTTTTCCCTATTGTGATGATGTTTGCTTTGGTTTGTATTTCAATTAAAAACAAGTTACCAAGACTTTTTTCTTCTTCAAAAAAAGTAGAACCCCACTAAGAGAAAGGTTACTGGCTGTGGACAACACACACCACTGGCTGGACAGTCTGCACACAGGAAGCTTGAAACAGCCCCAATCCTTGCCAATCCTTTGCCTCCTGTATGCTATGGACACACAAAAAAACCCCAAAAAACCCAACAAAACAAAACCAAAAAAGAGGCCATTCTGTTTTTCAAGCAGGGAGCAGATACTGATGGATGATTAAATTGTTGCAGGAACTACATGACAAATCTACACGTGCAAAACATACTGCAGGTGCAGCAGACAAGGAATGTGAAAATGTTGATGCTGTGTTATCACAACACCTACAGTACCAGCCTCATGCCCTGCATTCTTCCCTCCTTGCCCAGTGTTTGCCCTGCTAAGCCCCCACCTCTGCCCAGAGCTCAGCTGTGCTGCCTGAGCCCTGGGATTTGGGCTGCACCCCTCATTTACTGCTCCTGCTGCTGTTCTTCCCCTTTTCCTCACACAACATAGCAGAAGAGCAGAGTCACTCCAGATGTGTAGAGAGTGAAAATCTGTGGTGTCTAGGAAAGGAACATCAGAAAGGTGGGACTTTTTTCCCAGTAGCAGAGTTTTCCACTCTTTACCACTGTCATTTTGAACTGAGGCTTCTGTTGTTAAACCCATTAATCTTGATCTACAGCAAAATCAAAGTGATTGTGGGGATGTACAGGCCCTTGTCCAGGAAGTTCTACAGCACTACAGCACCTGGTTGTTAACAGCATTTTTTATTCAGTGTCAGACTGTGGAATTAAAGGTGCTGCTCATTACTCATCATAGAGAAGGGCAAATCCTAAGAGGCAAGAAGGCTAAACATGAATACAACCCAAATGTTAATGAAAAAAACAAACCCAAAACTTTTTCTGGCCAAGACACAGATGTTTTTTCTTCTTCTTTTAAAAAAGATGTGCTGGAATGTTGGCAGAAACTCTAAAGATGCCTGTGCTGAGGTGTGACTACCATCAACAAATGAGTCCAACCTCGCCTCTGGGGAGGAACAGCAAAACTCCTGTTTGTCTTCAGTGGAACAAATTCATTACTGATATAAGTTCATTAATATACTGACTAAAGCTGGCTGAGCAAAGAATGGCAATGGGGATTCAAAGGAGAAAGTAAGATGGATTAGACAGCTGGATCAAAACAGATGTAAAATACTGTAACCTCAAAGTACCAAATTAGGTGCATGCCTATTCTCCTAGGATTGCATCCTCATTACTGAAAACAATATTTAAATCCATATGAGAGTAGGAAAAGCAGGATTACTCTGTGTGACACGGAACTAATATTGTCTTTTGAGCTTTTCCCTTTAAAAAAAATTAAGTTGACAGCTCCACTGTCCCTTTTGCCAAAATTTATGATACAATTTGCTGAATTATATAAAGCCCTACCAAGAAATGACACATGTGGGATGACTTTTTATTTGAAATTGTGTTTCTTATACCAAGGTTCATCAAGCTGTTTCATATTTACTCCTCTGATTAATGATATGTCAGAATTCTAATTCTAGCACCAATTTATTGCTTGTTGGCAATTGGAGAATGAAATAGCTATGTAGGCAACATGCAATATTGATTTTTATCCATCTTCTTTGAGCTCCAGTAAATGATTCCCAAATGTGCTTTGTTGTTGCAACCTAACTAAATATTACAGTCTTTTTCCTATCCTCCAGTAATGCTGTTACTGATGTAGCATATTCCTTAAAGAACAACAGTCTGGTATGATTTGATGTCAGGTAGGCTGAATTAGAGATTTTCTGTTTAAACATTGCTACTATTCAGTTATCTCACTCACAGAGACAGATCGCATCTTCCAAAGGTTATTGAATATTTGTACATATTTAAAATGTGGTGAATAAAATAATAATAAAGAATAAGTGTCCTTTAAACCATGCTAAAATTAAATTTGGTATATTTATGGCTACTCCATGCAGAGGAGCAGAGTGGAGACAATGCAAAATTTGCAAACTCACCTCATGTATTTTGGAGTTAGATCCATAATTGATTCATTCAGGAGTAAAACAATCTTGTCAAAGACAGCCTCAGCACCAGGTTTTGTACTCATGTTTTCAAGTTCCTTTATGTAGATTCAGAGCATGAACTTTTCCTTGAGACAAGGAGAAATGACTATTTGCGTTTGAGATAAAACGATTTGGAAGAAGGCTTTCACATCCTTTTTAAAATGAGGAGAGGAAGTTGATAATAATCTTGATTAGGGAAGGATGAACATTTTAATTGGGAATGATGCAGACATACTTGGAGGAAGGAAAGCAAGAGCAGCTCTTGGTAAAAGGTGCATTGCACACATGCTGAGCGATGGAAAGGTACTGCTGTGGCAGGACTTGTTAGACACTGTGTGCAGGAAGAGAAGAAATTTGACTCTATTTCTGGCCAGTACTAAAATTCAACAGATAAAGACAAAATGCTGAACACATTTCTAAGATTGTAGTAGCCACACACACTTTGTGCAATTCTGGATCTTCTAAGATATGAAAAAAGTAATTTGAAAAGAAAAGAGAAAGATTTAGAATGCATCCACAGCACATATTTTCTAAAGCTTGATTTTCAGTGCTCTTTAAGCAGGCAAATAATGCCTGGGGGGATTTTTTAAAAGCCTCTCTTTCTGGATTTATGTGTCTGTAAGATGTTTAAAATCCCTGTGCCTACCTGTTTTTGAAAATATGATTCTTAGTTTCAAGAGCATGCCAGATGTACCGGCCTTGAAAATTTTCCTCATCTGTATAATCTGGTGCTTATATGATACAACTTTTCCACATATTTTCTTTCCAAAAAAAAAAAAAATCATTTTTAGTTAAAAACCAGAATTGATACCGTAGAGACACATCTCTGACTGCAGAAGGCTGGGCACACAGCCAGTACACAGTGGAACTGTATATATAACACTGATCAACTTTCAGGAGAGTAACCTGGGCTTCTTCCTGGCTGAAGGCATGATAAGCTTGAGCTTCAACATGAAGGAAAATTCAGAAAATTGATAATCAAAAGTGATTATATTTCAAGTCTGTGCTGGTCAATGACAAGTGTGAGAAGCTGGCCTAACTGCCTCAGTTCCTTGTAGCAAGGCCATCCTCTTTTCCTTCCCACTCCAGGGATGCACTTGGCTTCCACAGGCTGCCCTTGTGCCTTCACCTTGTCCTGTTCTCCATATTAAGATGTCTTCATAGCACCTTTCAGCCTGATATTTATTATATATAGAGGATATGATAATCTCTTTGGTCTTCAGGAACCTCTCATCCTTATTCTCTGTGAAAATTAAATGTTAAGAAAGGAGATACTGGCCACCTACATTATAAAAACATGATGGCATAGCTCATTAGTCCTTGAAGAAGGCCTGTTAAACAGTCCAGTGTCTCAGAGCTTTATCCAAGGCCCACTGAATTGAATGAAAAACCTCACCTGAATATTCTTACATCTTCTTTAACTGACTCCTTGCAATTGTTTTAAATCCTAACATTTAAAGCTTAGTTGTTAAATTTTAAGAAGTTAAAACAGGGGCATTTTCAACAGATTATTACTTATTACAAGTGAAAAATCTGCAAGATGAACATTGAAACAGTTTGACCCTGGCAATTGTTTTGTTTGCTTTTCTGGTCATAAATGCACATCCTCATCTCTCTTCTCATGTCCTCCAGTTGAGTGTCTTTGGTTCTGTGACTTTTGGAACAAAAGTAGCGTGCCACGAAAAAAAAAAAAAAGGAAACCAGCAGATTTCCTTTCTATCTTATTGTTATGTTGCACCATGTCATGCAACAAAAGAATGAAAATGAGACAGACAAGAAAATGACAATCCAGGTGGCAGATTTTTTTTTTCCTCCTTACTTTTGAGAAGAAAACACAGCAGAAAGTCTTATTATTGTAGGAAGGTTGAGTGATTTATTAAGAAAAGCTTGTTATCAACACAAGACAGCCTGTTACTGGTAAGCTACATATTCCTCACAGTTGAAGTGTGAACAAAATTGGTGAGGCCAATTATAGCAAAAGTCTGATACATAGAGACAGCAGAAACATCTCTTGATCAAAGACAAGTCGGCGGAAATATTTTGTGCCTTAGACCTTCACTCATCAGAAGTGGCACGAAGAGATCACAAATGAAAGGTTGTAATGTGGTAATAGTATTTTTCATGCTGCTAATGCAACATATGGGGCCTGTTCTTCTGCCAGGGCAGGCAATGACCCTTCCTTCAGTCCAAGGAAATGCTCTTCTTGAGTGGCACAGCAGCAGCAAATCTTACCTCTTCAGAGCTCCTAGTGATTGCACTTCTTTTGCTGGCTGAGAGGTATGCACAGAGATAAAACCCAAATCATACCACCGACATTCTCTGTCGGTGTGTGTCATTTCTTCAGATCTGTATGCTGTTTATTTCAGGACTGGTTGGTTTTTTTTTTTTCCCTCTAGCAGAAGAAGTCAAATCTCATTTGGCTTATCAGTCTATCAACAAGAACAGATGTTTTCTACAGCTTACTGAAAGCTCAGGAGACCTTGAATTCAGCATCCACCCTGCAAGTGTGATAAGTTGGCCTAGTGCCCTTCCTCAGTTCCTTGTAGAAAGACCATCCTCTTTTTCATTCCACTCTATTAACTCAGTTGGTTTTCATAGGCTTCTCAAATTTGATGCTTTCTCAGAAGGAACACTATAATTTCCTCATACTAAGAGGTCTTCTTTTAAGTCTTTAATCTTGTCTGAACAATTCAATCTCCCATTCTCGTATCTTGGGCTCTGTTTTTGTCTTCAAATAATCTAATTTTGATTTTGCCTTCTGTCCATCAATCCTGGCCCAAATGTCTATCCCTTGACTGTAACCGTCTGGGGTCCATAAAATCAAGTGTTCACAGAACCTCAGACTTTACATGAACACATCCTCAAAAAAATCACAACCCTTAATACATGCAATCCTACAGAGCAATTACAAACAATATAAAGAGCTGAGGAGATTACCTGGCTCAAAATGAAGCAAATCCAACAAATTAGGCCTTAAATGAGATTTCAAAACAAAAACAAACAAACAAAAAACCCAAACAAAACCAACTAACCAAACAAAAAAAAAACCCAACCCAAAACCAGAATTCTTTAAAGAATTCTGAAAGTTCTTCAGCATTTAGATCTAGCACCTGAAATTGCCCAAATGACAAGATATATAAAGGTTAGAACAGTGGAATTTCCCAAGAGCAGCGTCTGAATAAATTTTCAAGAAGAAAAATGTTTTGTTTCTGCTTAAGCCATAAATTCCTGTTATTCTCAGTGAATCCACAATGTAGTCAACTGGTGGTTGATCTAATCTTTATTTTCTTTATCTCATGATATAGAGAACTGGAAGAAACTGAAAACACAACAAAAAACTGTATTAAATTAAGTATGTGGAAAAAATACCAGGAGCAGAGGTCTTTTGGGAATAAAAGCAATCCGATCTTGAATACAGAAAACTATTCACAATATTTCCCAAAATGAGGTAGGAACAAGGAATCACAGCCATAATCTCATCTTTATTCCTCTCCAACTATGCTATTTCATGGTTCTCCAGAAAAATCACCCAGGAACTACCACTGTTGTAAAGTATAATTCTTCTGATATGTGTGGTACTCTCAGATAATGCATCCAAAGTCATCTTTACAATGCACTGGGAGATAAACCTTGAAATTAAAAACCCAGTTTTTAAAAAAAAAAAAAA
>VWZN01019093.1:705442-740651 GCA_013396955.1 Regulus satrapa
TCTGCCTTCATTACTTGAAGTAAAAAAAAACAAAACAAAACAAAAAACAACACATTCTTCCTGTCTTGAAGCCAATCTGAAATGTTGGCAATGGGACATTTTTGAACACTCCTACAAACTTAGGGAGACTCATATTGAACTTCTACCATGATAATCAAACTGGTTTTTTACTGTGATGCCATTTAAAAAACTATTAAGTTTTTAAGCTTTCATAATGGCTCTGAGAAGTGCTTCTCTCTCTGGTCTCAGAGTCGGTATCTTTGTTAGGAAAAAAAGCTTTCATCTCAGAAGATAAGGGACTCAATTTGCTGGTATTTATGTAAGCTGCTTCAACTCCATCAAATTTGAGCTCCATATATCAAGTTTTTGCTAATAGAAAGGGTTATCTGCACTCACACCAGAACTGTGGGTGATTCAACAGGTCACTGCCAAGAACTGTTTGTCACAAGATATTAAATGGAAGGAACTGAATACAATGGGTTAATCAGGAGAGCAAATCGGGCCAAACAGTTCAAGGGAAGGGGCTGAAGGGGAGATAATGTCACAAAAACTACCACAGGATCAAGTGAGAGAAGCAACAGAATAAATTTAAAAGGGTAAGGTGGAAACAGAAGATAGATGAGAAAATAGGAGATCAAAAGCCAAAAAATGTTCTGCTTAACCAAAAGATTGGTAATTTAGCAGCTGGCAAGAAAGTTCTAAGGGCAAGGTGCTAAGAACACACATGGAGTACTGCAGGATGAGTACTTCTCTTAACAGGAAGGTTAAGTCCAGCTGACACCCTAAGAACCAGGGCATGAGTGAAGGCTGTAAATGTGTTCCAAAGCACACCAACTCATTTAAACTGTGCAGAGACAGCCCCCAAAATCACCACCTTCCATCAATCCAGTGGCAGACTGGTGGTGTTCCTGTCACTGTCAGGAACATTGAGCAAATCATGCTTTTCAGCTGGATTTCCTCATCTACACTGTGATGCTAAAAATTCTCAATTAATTTTTGCAAGACAGAAAATTGTCTTTTTGGAAGGTTTTTCTTCTCTACAGATTTTAAGGTAGGAAGCACCCTCTAAGTTTATGCAGCACTTTCTTCACTAAAAAATTATCAAGCTTGTTTCTAAGTTGCAAGATAGAAACAGAGGTATTATAAAAGTATGAATACACTGATTTATAGAATCACAAAATGCTCAAGGTCGCCAGAGACATCTGGAAATCATATTTTCCCCATGCCTCTGCTCAAAGAGGGTCACCTAGATTAGTCTGAGCAGGATAGTGTCCAGATGGCTTTTGGGTATCTCCAAAGATAGGGACTCCATAACCTCTCCAGGACACCTCTGCTCGGTCACCCTCAGTTAAAACTATTTTCCCTCTGTTCTGTGGGAACCTTTTCTGTTTCAGTCTCAGCTCATTGCCTCTTACCTGGTTTTGGGCACCACAGAAAACGTTCAGCTAGGTGAAGAGAATAAAAGACAGGCATGGTCAAATGTCCAAAACTCAAATATGTTCCTTAAAGAGACAAGCTGTTTCCAGTTCCAGCTATTCCATCACCTATTTCATCTGTATGCAATTTCCCTGTGCCATGCTGCATTAAAACACTGCTCGCTCCTTCTAATGCTGGACTATTCTGAATAATGTCAAGGATAACTGTTGGAATAAGTTAAGTAATCCAGGACAGCATACAGTCCAAATACTGTAATTTAGTCCAAATTTAACACAGTATAAATGAATATAATGCTTTGCTAAATTATGTAATAAGGAACTAATAAGTAAAACCTGAATTTAGGTTGAGAATAGCCAAAAAGGGCCTGTGAACTGATGCAGATGGGATCTATAAGGTGAAGATCCTGATAACCTGGTTGAATTGAGATGCAGCAATGAAGCATTTCCAGGCTTTAGAAACCAATTTGTGAAGTAAACAAATCAACACTAGCAAACAGTGGATGAGTGTATGGAGCTTATTTGCTCACCCAGTAAGTGAAGGAAGTATCTGCTCATCATCCCCTCTTTTATCTGAGCCTGAGCTAATGCCTGTGCAGTCAATGGAATTTTTTCATTGACTCCTAAGATGAAATAAAATCTTTTGAAACAAGGGAAAAACTAGTTCCTAGTATTTTTGCTGTCTGGAATGCTGAAAGAAGATAATATTAAACCAAATAAAACTGATTTGACACTTATTTCCTGTTGAGAGCAATTTTTGTTCCCCTTAGGACACCCCTATTTGTTAGAAAGCTTTTAACTTATTTGTCCAAACAGCTTGAGTAGTATAATTTTACTGCAACTCCTTAAAAATCACTAACATTTTGCCAGTTCAGCTTCATGGAAATCAGTTGAGTTAAACTGGTAAGAAAGCATTTCCATAAATTAGTGGATCATGTCACTTAATTCTCAATTTTTGCATCTCTGTTTTTGCTGTTTATATATTTTCTTTGTCGGTTGCCCTTTTTCCCATCTAAACAATTCTGTTCCATTCTCCCATACTTGATCCTTCCTGATAGCATTTTCTCAAATCTGAATTCCATTTGGAAATGGAATTTGTTTACTCACTTTCTTGGTTTGCAGCCCAATCGTTCTGCATCAGTTCTGTTCCCACCAAGGAGGCAGGAAGAGGAATCATATGGTATTTTTACAGCCATTTGTTACTGCTTTGATGACTTCACAGCTCTCTGCACAAGTTGTCACCTGATGGATAGGTTTCTCTGGTGGAGTGGATTTTTCAACTGTTCTAACTTTTAATGGCAAGAGATGTGCATGTTCATATGCACAGGAGGGTGTGCTTTGTATCCACACCATGCTAATGTGCACAGTAAGGTACAATATTTAGACATATTAGAATATTTAGAACATTTCAGAACTCGTTGATCAGAGACCGGGAGAGAAAGCACGCCAGGTCATTTGGGAGGACATAAAATTCAGGGGGACTCGAACTAGATTAATTCAACAAAACATTTTAATTCCAGTGTTTTTCCACACAGAAGAACTTTTTCCCTGTACCCGTGCAAGGCCTAGCTGTGTTAGAGAGATGAGAGGAGCACGGAGCTCTTGGAGCACAGCTGGTGGCAGCTGAGTGCCAGGAACACATTCAGCCCTGCCCTGCTCACCCCACGGCCTGCATGGAAAGCCCGTCCTCATAACCCTTCACAGCCACCCATGAGCGTGAGAAGTCAGAGAAATAATCCTCTGTGAAACCACCTCTGTGCCTACCAGGAGCACAAAACAGGGAACTTTGGGAAGGAGCAGTACAGGGTATTTTATAGCTCCTAAATCTGCTTACTAATAAAACAACATGCCATAACTGTAAATGTATCGCTCTCCTGGATAATTAAAATATTGTTAATATTAAATAATAAAATATAACATAACAATAAAATAAAGACAATATTATAACTATATTACAATATGACAATAGACACAATATATTATATATTATATATTATATATAATATTATATATTACATATTATATATTACATATTATATATATCATATATCATATATATTATATATTAATATTTAAATGCATTTTATATGTTATATAAGATATGTTAATCTAATATTTATAAAGTAAACAAAATATTATTAGAATAATAAAATGTTCCATTTTTATTACTGAAGGTAAATATCTCTGAATTTCAGACTCGTCTTTATATTTGTAATTAATTGTGAATTCCTGTTTTCCCTGTTAAAAGTTACCTTCAGTAATAAATATGAACATTTTATTATTTGAAGGTATTGTTACCAGCATTTCTGAAAAGATAAATAATTTAATTGTTTGGAGAAGAGATAGAATTTTGGACATAAGTCTTTATTTGTCCTTCACCAGCTTTTGGGGGGGAGAAAAAAAAGAAAAAAAAAAGAAAAAAAAAGAAAACAAGGTACATTTTTGTGCAGGACCAGTTTTGCAATGAAATTCCAATCTGAGATGGAACAGTGAGTTGTAGAGGGAAAAATTTAATTCCTGAATACTAATGAACAAATTATAAAATGGTGAAGTGTCTGAAGTTAGTTTTGTTTGTTGGTTTGGTTTTTCATCAACACTCCAAACTTTGGACAGCACTCTCAGACACAAGGTGTGATCCTTGAGCTGTCCTGTGCAGGACCAAGAGTTGGACTGCGGTGATTCTAGCAGAGCCCTTCCAGGACAGAGTATTCAGTGATTCTGTGAAATAAAACTCATTGCAGATAACGAAGATGTTCATGTGAATGAATTATCCTCCATACTGCATCTTTCTCTAAGCAAAATGCTTTTATTGAGAAGAGAGGAAGAAGTCTGCATTAACTTTCTGGATTAGATCAATCTCTTGAGCACTGTCTTAGTACAGAATAAAACCTTTTAAAATGTTGTATGCCATGCTTCACAGGCATGGTCACTTAGAAAAGAAAATACAGGCTGTGGATTTGAGTAAAAGCAGCAGCTTTACACAGTAAACTGTGTAAACTTACATCAGGCAACTGATGCCACGAATTGAGGTAAAATGCCAGCTAGGAAAGACCCACTGAATAATCAGAAGAAGAGAAAAACATCCATCTCAGCTGCTATCTGAAAGGATGCCTGGAGAACAGACCTGCCTTGCTGGCCTCTCTTTTAGCCGCTCCAGAGAGCCCCTCTGCCAGAACAGGGAGGAAAGGAGTGCATAATGAGCCGCTGAAACCCGCCACAAAACCACAGACAAGGAGGAAATCTTGGAGCTTATTTCTCAAAGTAGGAGCAAAAAGAGGATTTCACCATTTTTTATTTCAGATTCAAGTGGCTCCGATTGCGAAATGTGTGTGGTTGACCTCAATTTTGTGCAGTGCAGATCTGCAGCTCAGGTTTTCACAAAGCTCCCGTGCTGTATCTGCCTCTGAATCAGACTTCATGGCTTGCTGGCTTTTTCACTAACATATTGTAAGCTCCCTCTTGTCATTGTACAAATACATCTGTTTATTTAGGGTCTGTCTTTTAACAGATCAGGGTCTTTTGATCTCCTCTTTTAGCCTTGGCAAAACAATTTCAGTACCACCACTGGGGCTGAAGATTCCTCTTTATATACACTGCGTTTTTCTCTTGTGTTTGAGAGATTGTAGCCTAGCTGAGATTTGATAAACAATAGCTTTATACAACCTTTTAAAAGATTATTTATAAAAAACCCCAAGGGAATAGACTGGTAGCAGAACTGTCAAAAGTAAATGAACACAGTAATCTATTCACTACAACAAGTTACTAAATTTGGCATCTATGAACCTGGTAACACTGTGAGGAGTATTCCAATTTCATTGTCCAAGTAATCTGTCACTTTTACACCACAGCCAAAACAGAAGTCAAACTCTGCAAAGAAATATTCTAATAGTGAAACATTAGAAAATGCTGAAATACTGAAATCTGAAAGACATGACAAGCTACTCTTCCTTAAATAAATACCATTGATTTGACAGAGATGTTCAAACCTATAAAAAAACAGGCTAATTAAAATATTTTTTTTTAAATTTATTGAATATACGTGATTGTATTAGGTTGATATACTGGCTAACTCATTTGTGTCTGGAGAATAAAATTTAAGTACATTCAGGAAATTTACTGTGCTTACTTGTCTTGGTGAATAAGATATACACTTTGTGATGGTAAGCACTTATTTAAATGTTCTTCTGAAGTCAGAGAGTTTAGGAGTTCAGAAGTCTTATAAAGAAGGATGATATAGATGAAAATAAAATTAAAGAAAGCAGAGTAAGATATATGAAAAGACAAACCACTGTAAAAATCTCTAAGAAACCTCTTAACAACAGAAGGCTGGTGAGCTCTTTCTCAGAAAAGGTATTTATCTTGAATTTTTTATTATATTAAAATATGTTCAGTGAAATCAAGTGAAAGGATAGAGAATATCAGCCTTGTCAACCATCAATGCAGGATGTAAGCACTGAGCAATTAAAGACCTGCAATACCTTTCATAAAGATCAAGTAGATCATGCTTTTCTTTAAACAGAAATAATTACACTGCCCATTCATTAACTTCTTCATAAATCCTATTAATTTTGAACTGCTATATATCCTGGAAATGCAGCTGAGGCTAAATGAACCTCATTACACAGTGTCCATGAAAATGATAATAGGGCTAAGGATAGGAAGTGCAGATGGTAATAATTAATTGCTCATCTTCCAACTTCACAAACTCTAAATCAACAGTTCTATTTTTTTAAAAAAAAATTTTGTTTGCTCAAGGTATTTTACTACAATCCACTTTCATTGGTGGTAGTTTCTTTTTTTAATAGTGAGGAGATAAACACAGAGTGATTTGTATCTATGTTTTTGATAAATGAATGTCTCAGCAAAATTTTACAGCTAAAAAGGTTATTTACTTAAGAGAGATTTTCTGTATGTGGAAAGGTCAGATATTTTTTTAGATGGCTGTGAAATTGCTTCTGCCTTTCAGGAAATCTTCTAAGACAGCTCCTCTCCTTGTAGTGTTGACAAGGACACAGGAAGGATGTGGCCTGAAGAAATCAAATGAACAGCATAAAATCCTAGCTGGAATCTTCTGCTGCCCAGTTTGTGGGGTTAGAAATTCTGTCAAAATGTTGAACAAAACAAGAAGAGAGAGAGGACTTCTGAACAAAAATCAATAACCAAGTCTTTTGAACTGTCCATGTACAAAGTTCTAATGAAAATGTCCTTGAGGGAAGTTTTAATATTGGACTTTGAGATCAGCTCCTCCATTGCCCTGATAGCATTGTAGAGCATTTGAAGTTTTCAAAGGTACCAATGCACAAAGTTTGGCTCATACAGCTGAGGCTGGGGATGCCACTGAGGGATCTCAGAAACAGCAGTTTGCTACTGAAGACTGCACAGAATTTGGTATATGTTATTTGCACTTTGTCAGGTTTAGCTGGAGGGTACAATTTACTTCAAGGGAGTTTGTAAGACTTTAAATAGCATCTCTCCATGTACAAACTAATAAATGATCAGATGCACAGTGCACTACAAAACTGCTCTGGTCCAGCTAAAGGGATTTTACTTAATGTACTGTAAATAGATGGAACTTTTATATAAATACAATTTATAAAATGTTAAATAAGGTTTGGATATAATATCCCATTAAGTGGGATTACAGTTCTTTCTATCTGCGTGAGCCTGATAAAAAATGCAAAACATGCAGTACAGCATCAAGGTCATTCTGGGAGAACTGCCACACACACTAAACTGAGGTTAAAATGGTTGGTAAGTGAGGGTTGTACAGTAATTGCATTGCTGTTCCCCTAAAATACAAAATACAGACATTTACTGTCCCTTTGGAGCATTATCCCCCCCCCCCCCGCCCCAGTGCCATTGAGAATTCATACACATTTACACTCAGAGTTATTAATTAGTGTTATTAGAAGAAAATATTTTTGGTATTAACATGTAAGAGATCTGGCACAAGCACAGGAAACATTTCAGTTATTGGAAGATATTAATTGAAAGCACCCCCCAAAATTTTTTTTTTCCAATATATAACCTGTGTATCCTAATAAAGACGTATCACAAAGTCAGCATAGAGATTTCCACAGAGACAGAAAAGCAGCATTTTGAAATTACTTTTGCTTAATAAAATGGAGCCTTTCTCACTTTAATTTTGCAACTGTGCTTTAAAAAACTGGCTCTTACAACTTTTTTTTTAAAACTTTCTAGCATTCAGTTTATTTCAACCAAATTCACCCTGCAGTTCAGTAAACATTCTGCAAACATTCAGCCTGTGCTGCTGCCCGTGAATCCAGAGCCAAAGAGCCACTGCTGGTCAAGGTGAGGAGCTCATCACTCCTGCCCTGCTCAGCTGGAAACTCGGATAAAACAATCGCTCAGGGCTTCAGCTCACCTGGGCATCCTCAACAGGCACAACACAGCCGTGAACTACCCGGGCTTGCCTCAAGTGTGTTTACAGTACTGCACCTCACCCCTTAAACCCACCAAGATTCAGCTGTCTCGACCCAAGTACTTTGCTTTCCCTTCTTACATGCAGCTGCTGATTTGATATTTACCAAGCAGCTGTGATTTTGCAGTCACTGCTGCACAAAGAATTTTCCACCTACAGATTCTGCCATATATTCAGGTATTATGGCAACACAAAGGCTGATAAAGATACAATAAACATTCTCAACACTCTAAATACACAGAGGACTGTGATAGTAAGATAATTTCCCACTACAGTTATATGCAGCCTCAACATGATGGCATTAATACAAAACAGGATCTGGTAAATCAAATCCAGTAGTTAGAATCAGGACCAAGGAAGTATATTAATAAACTTCAAGAAGCATATGAAGACTCAGTGAAATAAATTGTGGTATGTAATTGTGAATGGTTTAATTTATGGGAAGCATATCCATAAATACTAAAAGGTGAAGAGATATGAGAGTTCACATCTATCTTATTATATGTAAGTGAAAAATATAATCATGAAATCACACACTGCTTAAAAGTTTCAAGACCACAATTTAATGTTCATCCCTAGCGTGTGAATAATTCCTGAATGAACATGAACTGAGTGCTTAGAGAACTCTCAAATACAGTGACTTTCACTCTGGAGTTCTGTTAATGACATTTTTTTCACTCTATAATAGAGAGGAAGCATAATTCACTGAGCTATTTCGTCTTCTATAAAGCACTTGAGTCAATTCTATATCTGACTGAACAGAAAGATGCCAAAGAATTAATCATCACCTGCCTCCCAGTTAAAACTGCAAAGGCCAGTTTCCCTTGTGAGGATTCACTTAGCCCTAATTGAAGCAGCACTTAAATATCACAATAGAACCATTCAGTGTAAGAATTCTCAGCCATTTCCATCCTCCTCCTGCCATCCTTCCTCCCCTTTAAACTGTTTCCTACTTGCAATCCAAATAACTCTGTAAAGCTTGTCATGGATTTTTATTGCTGTAGGAATTTGTATGGGTGGAATGAAATTGGAGGAGGAGATTTGGAGAGAAAAAGATATTTTTGTCATTCAGTCTGTAAATCTGCTTTTGAAACAAAATGCATGAGCATTAATTATTAACATGGGAAAAATAGACAAAAGAGATCTTTTTTCATAATGTTTCTGAAATGAAAACAATATGTGGAACAACTGCCTTTTTGAAAATACACCTTAGGGTCACTAACAAATTAGTTTATCGCATAGAACTTATGATAAGTAGGCATAGAAAATCTTAAAAAGAAAACAAAAGTTCATAGAAGACCAGTGAGGTTTTATCTGACATGGATTTCTCTCATGTACAACAAAACTATGATAATTTGAACAGGAATTTTTCATGTAATCAGGACCTGGCTTTGGGAAGTGACAAACACGTAGACTGCCCTTCACGGGAGAACTCTGGTTGTCAGTGACCAGGTACCCCTGTTCCGCAGAGAGAACTGATTCATGTCTCTGGTGGACTATTTCCTGCTATAAAATCAATTAATTGGCACAGATTAAAAGGGCACAATGTCCAAATCAGAGACAAGATGGCATCTTTCAACTGAGAGGCTTTGGCGCATTAAAAAAAAAAAAAAAAACCAAACAAAAAAAAAAAAAAAAACAAAAGAAAAAAAAAATTAAAGGAGAAAACTTTCTGATTTTCCTTCCATTTGCCTTGGTTTTTAGCTTTTCCCTAAACTAGACAGCTACCTAGAATCAAAAATAAAAAATAAGGCTTTGATAGCCATTAAAGACATCTGTTCTTAATGACAACTTCTGGGTTATATGATTCCTGTCTTATATAAATTTTAAAATTTGGACTGATCTCATATCAATTTTCACTGCACTTAAAAGATTGTTTCAACATCCATGTGAGGCAAAATGATTCTTTTTTCAGTGCATACTAGACTGACTTCCCCGATCACAGCAGACTGAATTGTATTTTTGTGAGGCTCTTCAACAGGCAGCCAAATAAATAGCTTTTTCCCTGCTGCATGGTTTGCTGTTTGCTTAAGCAAAAATCCAATTTCTGGAAGAGACTCCACAAGGGCTAAATTCCTTCCCATTTACAAGTGTCCCATTAGAGTAGCTTTCTATATGGAAATAACAGTCCCAGAGAAGGAGAGGAGTAGGTCTGAGATCCACTCTTCCTGATGTGTTTTATTATTTCTTTTTCATTTGAAGAGTAGAGCTGTGCTCCCATGAGAAAGAGAGAGTAATATTGGAATACAAATGTCTCAAGAAAATGGAGCTTCTTTAAAAGTAATACCTTCTCTCTGGCTTTTTTATTGTTTCCCCCCCTGTATGTATTAAAGACAAGGGGAGACCTGACAGCTTCAGACTCAAGCTGTCTTTCGTTGAAAGGTTTTTAATTAGAAATTCAAAGGAAAAACTCCTACTGGGGGCAGCATATATTAGAAATGTTGATATTTGGGCTTGATTACTATTTTCTTAAGTAAAAGTTCTCATTTTAAAGCAAATGCAATTAGAAGGATGGGGTGAACAAGACCCCGTGCACCCAGTGGCAGTAAGAATTGTCAATTGCTATGGTTAGCACATCTCAAAGGGAGGAAAGGTAAAACAAAAGCTGCTAATGAAAGTTCACAGAAGTGCATTTAATTTATATCTAACAGGACAGACATTCCAAATTTGCAGGATTAGAACCGATTACTGGAAGAAAGCTCACTGAAATTTACCAGCCATATAATGGACTCTGACTTCATCTACTTTCCAAGTGATAGTCATGAAATATCCTGTACCAGGTGGCACCTCTCTGCTTCACAGTGGTTCAACTATGAAAGCTGTTTTTAAATGAATCTTCTTCATCTCAGGATTGTAATTACAATAAAAATAGAAGTCTGGAGCTCCCAGGGGTTCCTCCTGTCCTGATAGGACATTGCTGGGTCACCGGGTTGTGATTTCTTGAGTGCTGCTTTTGTCTGGGGATATTCTGCACTAGAATACTGACCAGAAACTCACTAGACATCACAAATTCAAACTCTTACCTGTAGTGATTGAAGTTGTTTAGTTTTGGTCTCTGGATTACTAATAGCGTTTATGAAAAAGTAGTTTGAATTTGAGAATTCATCACCTTACCTGTCTTCTGAAAGCAAGTTATGTGCATATACTCTATGAATACTTAAATTAAAGAGTCTTAATATGTATTTGAAGTGTATTCAGAACTGTATCCTTGAACAGAGAGGGAATAAGAGGCCTTTGAGGAAAAGTAGGAAACTGGCATACACAACACTCAAATAAAAAAGGAATGGAAATCACCAGAGTTAAATTTATGTAAGACATTGGGTTACATGAGATGACCAGGGTTCATAGCTGGCACAAAAATAAAACTGGATTTTAATTTTTTTTTTTACACAACATCAAAATAGGAATATCACATGAGAAGTTACTGGGAAATTTATTTTGTGCAAGACAAAGCTCCCAGAAAACCACAGTCCTACTTGCTTAAAGCAGGTGACCTGAAAAATACTTCTTGATGAGAATTTACTTTTTATTCCAAAGCCACTTCAGAGCAGGCCTACTGCAGAGCACTGCTTCTGTTTTGAACCAGGCCAGAATGTGTGGAGCTCTGTGACTTTTTTCACTCATTTGTGCATGTTTAGTATGTCTTAATGCTTTATTGTGGTGAGAACATTATTTGGTACAAAGCAATAACCAGACTTCTCTAAATGTAACCTACTAGTGAGGTTTGAAAGTTTGGTTCAAATTTCTGAGAGGTCAATTTGAGATACCTTCCCTTGTTAAGCTATTTCCTACGTACAATCCTTTACCTTCTTATTAATGGACTATTTCTCCTTTATAATTTAATTTTTAGCTTTCTATAACAGTTCAAAGGTGTCTGCCTTAACATATTTATGCACCACTTAAAAAGCATATTTATAAACATAATAAACTACTTTTGGACATTTGAGACTGAAAAATCAGTAAAATATTATGAGATGTGATAATCTTTTATCTTAATACTAGATATTAAGATATTAGATATATCTATATTAGCTATATTATATCTATATTAGATATACTATACCTTAGTATACTATATATTAGATATACTATATCTATATTAGATATACTAGAACTTATTTTCCTGGCAGTGCAGAGAGTATTTTTTTAAAAAAAATTAATTAATGCAAATAACGAAGAATCTTTCCTAGGAACTTTACTGAATCCTCCCTCACAAAAACAGGGCCCTCATTCTCTAAAAGACACATGCATGCAGGCATTTCACCTTTGAATAATTTCTTTAATATTTAGAAGAACACAGAACATAAGTAATTTTAATAAGAAAATATTTTTATTCTATTTCCTAATGAAACTTAGACTTTAATGATTTTAATGTAAAAAAATTATATGAAATTTTAAAGTGAATGTAGTAAAAACTTCCAGTGCTTAGTGTTATTGCAAATCTCTGTAAAACTCTGAAAGTTGAGCTCAAGGCAGTACTTATACCCAAGGAACTGTGGTGAACTTATTCAAATAACCTATCATGATTTTGCTTTAAAATTGCAATTATATGTTTTTGGATTCTATAATTTTCACACCATTTCTTAGTTTTGTTTAGGAGATTACTGTTTTGAATTTATATGAGCGTTAGTATCTCATGATATCTTTAAATATCTGTCCTGATGTTTAATTAAAAGCATTACAAATCCAAAAAATGTATAAATCATCATATGAATGATCATTAAGAGAAATTATCTAAATGACCTGGAAAGAAAAAAATTCCAACTGTGATGTACTTGGTGATCTATCTATCTATCTATCTATCTATCTATCTATCTATCTATCTATCTATCTATCTATCTATCTATCTATCTATCTATCTATCTATCTATCTATCTATCTATCTATCTATCTATCTATCTATCTATCTATCTATCTATCTATCTATCTATCTATCTATCTATCTATCTATCTATCTATCTATCTATCTATCTATCTATCTATCTATCTATCTATCTATCTATCTATCTATCTATCTATCTATCTATCTATCTATCTATCTATCTATCTATCTATCTATCTATCTATCTATCTATCTATCTATCTATCTATCTATCTATCTATCTATCTATCTATCTATCTATCTATCTATCTATCTATCTATCTATCTATCTATCTATCTATCTATCTATCTATCTATCTATCTATCTATCTATCTATCTATCTATCTATCTATCTATCTATCTATCTATCTATCTATCTATCTATCTATCTATCTATCTATCTATCTATCTATCTATCTATCTATCTATCTATCTATCTATCTATCTATCTATCTATCTATCTATCTATCTATCTATCTATCTATCTATCTATCTATCTATCTATCTATCTATCTATCTATCTATCATCTATCTATCTATCTATCTATCTATCTATCTATCTATCTATCTATCTATCTATCTATCTATCTACCTATATCTATATTTATAATGAACTGAAGTACAATTGCTGCACATTTTATGCTCTTCAGAGGTATCACTGGTCAGTTTGAGTTTAAATTGCCTTTGAATGTCAGTAGGTGTTTATCAGACTGCTGTAGTTTAAAATACAAGTGAGTCTATTTTGTAGAAATACCAACAAATCCTGGCAACAGTGACTTGCTAGGATTGGATATGTGTTGCATTGCCTTCATTCTTAGCTACATTAATTCCCAGCACCTGAAATATTGCATTTCCTAGGTTTTATTTCAGGGTATGAGGAGGGAATTCTGTCTTTAAAAATTAGTCTTGTGTTGAATTGTTGAAAAGACAGTTGAGTCCAATGTGTGTTGCTTGTTCAGTATGTGTATATGACTTCAGGTAAACTCTAAGTATCAGCATGATCCATGCCTAAAGTAAGTTCAAAACACTTTGGCCCTAAACAATCATGATTGACACAATTGCCCATGTTTGTGAATTTTTTATTTCTGCCTCTAGGTTATTTTTTAAAGGCATGAATCAAAATAACTGTATTGAAATGGGAATAACTATATTACATGAATATAATTGTGTCCACAGGCAATTCCTACTATAGTTCCTGATAAATTCTTGGTGTCAAATAAGTGTGAGACAGATTAAGAAAATAAAAATAAATTTTAAAAAAATCTACAAAAAACCCCACCCCAAAACAAATGAACCAAAGCCAAAACCAAATGAGAACTCCTGAAAATAAGAAGCCCCCTACCTCTCACACCAATCATAGACATAGCTATTTCTGAATTGATTCGTCCACAGCATCTTGGCCAAATTGTCAGGAATTAGAGCCTTTTAGATAATAACATTTAAAAATAGCATCCTAACCACATATGAATATGTCTAAAAATACCCCATGGTGAAATTTAATATGATCAGAAGGTGAATCCAGCATATCTGACAAAAGATGCTGGTTTGAATTTTTCTTTATCTAACTTTCCTTGGCTGATTAATGAAGAACAATTTAATCTACCCAGGGATGTGACTGTTAGTTTATATTGTTCAAGGCTGATTACAGAAGAAGTTCTAAAGCAGTTTAATCTGTTCAGGGGTGTTAAACAAACATGTCAACATTCATTTTACATTTGTGTCTACCACAGCCAAATGAGAAGAATGCTGGAAATAGATTGCAGGGCTCTGTTTGCTCAAGGAAAAAAAAAAGTCAATACGCTTCATATTTTATAGAAGAAGCAAACTCCTTTGTAAGATGAATGCTTTTCAGATTGAGCTTTTCAGTAGCTTTACTGTGCAGATTATGGTCTGGCATTCTGCCATATAATGATATATAACCTTATAGCTGACTATTATGCAAATAACAATTTGGCTGGGAGGACTGAGTGCTTAGATTTTCTCTAAGGACTATCATATATTTCAAACTTCTAACACCAAATTATATTTGACATTTAATTTGAACTCAATTTATGTAGAAAAATAATTTTAGAAAACCCTCTTGTGTAAATTTCTAATAAGTGTTACATTTTAATTTTTCCTTTTTTTCCTATGTAGATATATATGTGCAGGGGAGGTTTAATTTGGATTGACAGGGAATACATCATTATATAGTACACCATATATGGAAGGATATTCTAAGCCAGGATTTCCCAGTACAAAGCAAAATATATATGGAAAACAATAGCAAAAATGTTAAAATTCATACACACATCTGCTATTAATTCATTCTTACAAAGCAGGACTGACAGGTACATATGCATTAAACCATGTTGTACAGGGAATTAATAACGGAGAGTGGCGGGTGCAACATAATGAAGTTCAGGAGCTGGTAATTAATCTGGGAAAGGTCAGCTCTAGCCTGTGCTCCTCCTTCCACCTCTGTCAGATTTACCTGGTGGGGCCAGCACTACACTCATGGCAGAGCTCCTTTCATCTCCTCCCCGGTCCCACCAAGGCCACCAAGACTGAATTTGGCAGAGTTTTTTCCTTACCAGGGGCTCAGCTGAAGCTGGTCTGACAGCACCTGGGAGTATTTGCAACCTGCAAATTCACAAGCACTACATCTGTCCTATTCCTCTCCTGTCCTTATGTGACCATACAGTGTGAAGGATTAGGATCACTTACTCAGAAGTATTTATTTCTACTCTTCTGTTGCTTTGCCTCATCTTTATTTTACTAACTTACACTTCAATATTGGTTAAGAGCTTTTGCTATATCTTGAATGAGAATAGTCAGAGGTCCATCACATCATGTCACAACCTGAGGTTCTAGGTTGTTTGATACTGCCCTTTTTTAAGTTTATAAATAAGTTGTTTATAAGTTTAAGTTAATAAAAATATAGGAAGAAACAATATAGGGAACAGGTTTCCTGTACTACTTTAAAAGCGCATGGTTTCTTAAATAAAAGTGGAATTCAAGTCTTAATGAATTTCACAGCAAAACTTAATCTTGAAAACTGTAAAAACAAAGCAGCCAACTAAATTTTATAAAATAAACAGCCAAAACCAAAACCAATTGTATAATTGAGAAGTTTCCTGTAGCTCCATCCCTCTGACAGGTCAAAATGAGTCACATTTTGATAATTGTCATTTGGGAATGAGGGGTGTCTCTTTAACAAGTATTAGCAGAATTGGAACATGGGCCAGAAATTGTGGTTGAGTGTCTGCTTATACTTTAATAGATGTTGATTTGGGTATGGGTTTTTCAAAAGTTTTATTTCTGGACACATCCCTGAAGACAGCATGTACAGTCCTTTGAAAATCCTATGCCTAAATTGGACTCTGTCCAATATCATGTCAAAAAATGACTGCTTGAGATGGAGCATAATGTCACATCAGAGCAAGGTGGGAGAAGATAAACTGAGGCAGAGGATTAGAATGGTTCTAACTACCAGAGGAAAAATGTTATATCACTAATGCCCTGACCAGTAATCTTGGAGGTTTATTGCACAAAGAGAACAGATACCCAAGGGCCTTGAAACTCCTGCATGACATAAAATCTCAAATACTTTGTTTGTTCAAAAGTCTTACATAGCTTACTCTGCACAGGAAACAACAAAAATGCAGCTTAAGATGTCTCCATACCAATTTCTCCCCCACTCTTTGATGTCAATATTTGTTTCTAGGCAGTAATGATCCTCAAACACCAGCAGCAACAGTGAAAATTGTGCCATGGGGGAAACACTATCTCTGACTCCAGCAATATGGAAAATAAAAACCTTGGTCATGATAGTCTTTTCAGTCTGTCACAGTTCACTTTCCCTCAGGCGTGTCAGTCACAGTGTTTCCCTTCCACATGTTTCTCAAGTCCCTCTATCATGCATTCTTTCATCTCCTCTATCTTGAGTGGCATTTTTCTGCCAAGCTGTGCAAAGGGATCAGTACATTTTCAAAAGGACACCACTAAAGTCTTGGAAAGAATAACAGGAAAAGGTGTTTCAATACTTCCCAATGGATGGTTTATGTAAGAGGAAATGGTAGATGGAAACTGATTTTTAAAGAACTGATTTAAAAATCAAATACCTAAATTAACAGGCAAACAAAAGAATTGCAATTTGCTTGAACAGTGGGAAAACTTCCATTAAGTAAGCACTAAATTTGAAGTGAAGGTATGAAAAAACCCTTTTATGAAAAAGACAAGAATACTCTTGTAGTCTGATGCTGTTAGGAGTTAATGTGGTTATGAGAATTCGGTAGTGAAAGACTACAAACACTTTGAATGCTCATTTGATAATGGCAGCCTTGCCAATACACATGTAGCTAAGGATTTTTCATGGACTGTCTGTGTTATCAAGAATTTTATCCTGAGGCAAAAAATTCGCTCCTAGAAGAATGCTGTCTTTCCAATCCTTCACCTAAAGAAAACTTTCTCTTGGCAGCTTTCTCTAAGACAATTGGTCATATTTAGACTGGGATGGTGCAAGAAGCACCTGTGTCTTTCTTGTTTTATTTTTTCTTTTGTTAATAGGTCCTTGATCAAAGGATCATTACAACCTTGATCAAAATTATTAACTTCATCTAGCTAACCAAAATAAACCATCCATAAATCTTGACCTAATGACATTCTGGGCAGGTAGAACTGAAAATGGCTCAAAGACTTTTTAATTAATCTACACTGATATTCACTGTTCCAATGTAAATAGAAGTATCAGAATAATTCACTTTGAAACTACAGAAAAATCATGCTTCTGGAAGTTTGTATAAAAGAGGGAAAATTAAACTGAAGCTGATCTTCTTTTCTGAGCAAAAATATCTTGCTTTTTCTGTTTTGAAAATCCTTACATAAAATTGTTTCAAGCAACTTCACTTTTAACTTACTTAAAACTGACTTGTGCCTATAGTTAAACATAAAAATAAATTCCCTATTAAAAAGCTCAGCAGCCTGCCATGAGTTTAGGAGAAATTATTGTGATCATAGTCCATAAAATAGACCATGAGACCTTGTCTAGCTTTAAAAAATGATCCTGAAAGTGATCTAGCCATGGCAACGCACAGCTCCGATCATTAGTCCATGCATCATTTTATTTAGTGAGATTTCTTGTCTTGCCCAAGCCTTATAAATAAAGATAGCTAAATATGTGTTAATTATACTAATGTCTGCTGTGTACACATACTCAAACTCCATTTGAAGTAGAGTAGAAAAATCCACAGCACAGGTTTGTGTGTGTATTTGTTGTACTATCATATAATGTCATAAAATACACGGCGCAGATGGCCTGTTGGTTTGGTTTTTATAAATTTAAGAACCCTCCAGGGATTATCATACTTAGAACATGAACTTCAATTTCCTTAATTTAGGGCAAGTGATAGGGTGCAATGATTGACCCACCACATTCTTTATATAAATGTAAAGCATTTTCCCCTCTAGGAAATACTGGCAGAAAAAGAAAGTGTGGATTAATCAAATGTTGCTGTTCCAACATTAACTCAAAATACCACACTGGATGATTATCCCATCATTTGAACTATAAAAATAATTTACAGGAACAATTTCCTCTATAATTTTTTTGTTTTTCTACTCACACGGTGTCTAAGAGAAGACTGAAGCTTGCCTAAGTTAAATCACCTTTTAATTTTTTTCAGTTACTTAGGGAAAGACTGGAATAATTCAACTGCTGTTACTTTATTTATTTATTTATTTATTTATTTACTTATTTACTTACTTACTTACTTACTTACTTACTTATTTATGTTTAAGCTTTGACTTGTGACTGTGTTCAACTGGATGCATTCAGGTCCCGGATGAGTATAAGCCAAACAGAAGACCTTGTGAATACAGGTACTTTAAAGGTGTCTGCTCTGCATAGGAATTCTTCTTTTTCCCTCCCAGAATATCTTCTCTAGCAGTGAAAGCCATTGAAACTAGGTAAAGTAAGGTAAGGTAACTATCAAGTCTTCCTTATTGTGTCTTGCCTATACATGCTATTTATTTTCCCCTGAATATCTGATAAAAAAGCATGATATTATGTGAGAATTCTGCTATGGAAACAGACCTATAGACACAGAAATAGCATTAAATCAGAAACAACAGCTAAACAAGGGGTAGTGAAGACAGCATTGTGGTCTGAGAAAGATGATAAGAAAAATAATTATACAAAAAGGGAAACAAATCCAAACCAATTTCTAAAAAATGCTTAGAAGTTAGTTCATAAAAAGTGCTGATATTGCTGTAACCTATGGGGTGGCTGGATGCACAAAGACCAGATACTGTCCTTTTAATTACTCACTATTAACTACAAATTCAGATTCAAATGATGAATTATGTTTAGCATGCAGTCAGCAGAAATACTGCTAAGAAGTATTATTTAAGCAATTAATGATACTAGTTTAAAAAACTGCAATGTTGTACACAATTTAACAATAGACTCTGAAGTTTCCATGCAAGAATCCATTCTAGGGAATTTTTCTTGTGTGCATATCTGTTTGTTGACAGTCCAGAAAAAAACCAAAAAACAAACCACACAAAGATAAAAATCCTGCCATGTTACAAATCAAATTAAACATATACAAACTCAGAATCAATTCCAATTAAAATAAACCACAAATCCTTAGTATTTCCACTTCTTCTTCTTTTTTTTTTTTTTTTTTAATTATTAAAACTTGCTTACCAAAACATCCAGAAATTTTGACAAATCACTAATTCATAACAACACATCTTGCTTTATAAAACACGTGACATGGTTGGGAATACATTATGAAAGTGATCTTGAAGGAACAAGATGCTCTGACTTCAATTACACAAATCATAAACTTAACTTTAGGACATGCAGAACTAAAATGATTATGCTCTAAGCTAAAAATGGGCAATATTTATGGAAGTAATAGAAGTAGCCTAATTTAGTATTCATATCCTTTTTTGATATGTAAATATAAACAATATTAGCAAAATCAAGCAGTTGACAACCTTGTCCAATACTTTGCAATGTGACTTCAGCATTGGTGTTAGGTAAGCACAGTCTGTAGATCAAAAATGTACAAATATTCAATCTAGTGCAGTGACTCTCTTGGTATAATGAGATAGTAATGTTTTAATGTGATTACATCAGGACTAGTGCTAAGCCTATCTACAGCATATTTTCTAATCCTAGAACCACAACAGGATTTGACAAATTTAATTTTCACTACAAATGATCTAAAACTATCCATTACATTTCAAAATCCTGAGATCATGGTGTGCCATATAATCCATGCTTTTAACACAGCAAACCACAAAGACTTGCAAGTGGAATGATACTGAACTGGGCATAAAATATTTATCAGAAAGGTAGCCAAAGGATTGAGAAAAGTTACTTTTACTTCTTTGTAAATATTTGCTTTTTCAGGCAAGGGGTTTGAAAACTCAGAAATGTTGAAAACTCAGAAAACCAGTCCTCTAAATGTGCAGAAAAGATGATTATGATTCCATGCAATCACACACCTTCTCACCTGTTCTTATACCAGTTCTCATCCTGGAGATGATGAAATATTTCTATATTGAGATACAAATGTAAAAGGAACCTGATTACTACATAGGGAAACACTGTAATGTCAATTTTTTTCCACTGAAGACCTTTATTTACTCTCTCCTAAACAGTGAAAGCTGTAAGTCATGCTGCTCTGTGTATCTCACATGGCTGCTTTCAAAAACAATTATACAAAATTATACAAATTTTTACCTCTACATACATAAGAACAACCCAGCAAGCCTTAGATATTCTCCTTTCTGAGACACATTCACACACTTGCTATTGCTCTGCTCACCTCCCAGTTATGTCCCATGGCCCCACAGCTGGTGCTACTACAGCAAACTTAAAAGCAAGTGTTAGCTCTCCAAGAGATGTTAATACAACATTTCTAACTGGTCATTTGGACAAGCACTAAAAAACCGAACACATTTCTTCACAATCAACAGAATGACACGTCATATATAGGGAGGAAAAAAAATAGGGGAGTGAGCTGTTTGCCTTCTGGGCATGAGGTTTATCCTAAGACATTTAAAGGGATCCATTAAATCCATCAAATCCATTTAGCAGCCCTTCAGTATCACCAGAATGTGCTTCTCTGGTGAAAGGCAAGAGAACTAGTCTTAGAGCAGTCTTGTTATGCCTAGAAGAATATTTTCTGAGCTTCAGCATAAGGAGTAAAATCTCCTATTGGCACATTCTTTTTCAGAATTTTATAACAAGGAATTACTATTTTCCTCCAAAATTTTCTTCTTCTGCCCCAGCTGTTCAGACCAAATCTACAAATAACAAATGGCTTTGGTTACTTATAATGTTGCAATATGCTCAACTGACTTTCTCTTCTCTGGGTTTAACTCATTCCTGCTGCATAAATGCTTTTAGGAAATATACCAAGACTGTAATAACATTCCTCTTCTGCTAAATCAATTTTAATAATCTCTACCTGGTCTTGGAGTTCACAAAGAACAGAGATCATGAGATGAGGACTCACCCACCTCTCTCACCCTAGGCAACAGCATCACAGACTAGAAAATACAGCTGGCAAAACAACCTGAGAATAAAACCTCACAACCCCTAAAATAAATAAATAAATATGTAAATAAATACATGAGAAAAAACCCCCAACCCCAAACAAACAAAAAACCCAACCCAAAATCCAAAGCCCAAAACCACCTAACAATGCAGCACCATTGATGATTTCATGGGGCTATAAAATGGGTGGGGAACTTATAAGGGGTCAACAACTCCCCAAATTTTGAAATTTAAAGGGATTCCAGGGCTAAATTGACAAGTTTCAGACAGACTGACGAGCTTTTAAACTATTTTACAAGGCATTTCTGTGCAAGAATGGATCATGTGGAAATATCCATCATCTCTGATCCTTGGAAAGATTTCTTCAGTCTGATGGTGCTCTTTGTGATGAGAACAGAAATTGTAGAAGTAGAGAAGTCACACAAAGTTGCAGAGCTCAGAAAGATAGAGGAACAGATGGTTCCACTAACGAGTTTTCTAAAACACACCCCCTATCCTTGGTGGATGCAGTGCAGTAGCTAAAATGTTCCAGTGATTATTTTCTTAGATAACCAGATCTTTTCTAAACAGATATACATAGCAAAATTGCATTCAACTTTAGATAGCAATAAGCAAAAGTTCTGTTTTGCTTCATTTTTTATTTTTTTTTCTTCGTGCCATAACACTCTCAATAAAATCATGAGGCTGTATCTTCACACTGCTAACAGTTATAATTTATGAAGGCTGAGCTCACTGATGTTAGGCACAAACAAGCAGGTATGATCATTGTCAGTAAAGGCAACTTCAACTTTTGGGGGTTGCATTTTTTTTTTTTTTTAATTTTTAATTTTATTTAAAGCATGCTGAAGAGAGGGTAATTCATTCTTGTAAGAAAGAGAATCAGCTGCTATGGTAAATTAGTATCATGATATGCACTTGGTGACTTCTAGAAAATAATTAATTCTATAGGATTTAAGTTCTTAACAATAAACTAATACAAATTAAAGCTTACCTTAAATTTTTAAATGGTATTTTTAATTTGTATTATGGACAAATAAGACATTAAAAAGTAATGATAAATTTTGGAACTAATTATCTGATTTGTAAGAGAGTTCCTGAAATTTTTTTTTTTTTTCATTTATGTGTGTTTGTGGCTTTGCTGGTCACTAAAAGACCAACACACACTACCAACTTAGTGTCGTCTGCAGATTTACTCAAGAGAGACTCAATACCCTCATCCATGTCGTCAATAAACAGACTGAACAGAACTGGCCCCAGCACAGACCCCTGAGGAACACTACTGGTGACTGGCTGCCAGCTGAATGCAGCACTGTTCACCACCACTCTGTCCCAACCATCCAGCCAGTTCTTAACCCAGAAGGCTTCCTATTGCTGCACAAAATACCCTTTAAACTGATATTCTTGTTTTCTTTAGATTTTGAAATAAGCTCTGCCATAACATGTTAAATAGCAGCCAAAAAGCAAGTCAGTAAAGCCAGTTCTCACAGTGGATGGACACCTGGGTTACCTTGCCTCACCTGCAAGTGAAAGTATGATGTAAAAATAATTTTAAAAAAACACCCACCAATGGATGATGGACGTGTCCAAACTTTCCACTTCTGGATCCTGGCTATTAAATAAATAACATAGCCATTGGCACTGCCAAAGGCATCACAACTGTTTGGGAATTTATAATATTCCTTACCTCATTCCAAAGTACTGACAAATAATTAAGGTGTTATTTTAACTTTTTGGGGTTTTTTCTTTTTAATAATAATAATAACAATAACAATAATAATAATAATAATAATTTTGGAGGGGAGAATATCTCATTTCAAATTATAGAACTTTTATAAGCTCTAAAAAGAATCAAAACAATAAACACTGATGAAACAACTATAAAACTTTAACAGCCCCAATGTTTTCTACAACACTAGACTGTTTTTCAGGTAATTTGCTCTGACAATATGAATCTGAAATATTTGAGCATTTTCTGAGGAAACTGGTTATCTGTATGGTCCGTGCCCATGGTTACAATTTCTATTGTTTGCAAACACAGATTGATTGATTTTCATGAATTAATTTTTCAGGAGTGAATACAGATCTTCAAGTGAAGAATACAAAAACTTTCACAATTACTTTAAAATCTAATTGGGAGATATTGCATTTTTAAACTAAAGATTAGTTTGAAAGCATTAATAATGAATCAGTGCAACATTCCTGTTTTTGTAGCTAAAAATGCATTGTAAGAACATAGTAATTATTTGGGATCAGCACACTTATTCCTAAAGGAAAAAAAAAATTTGAATGCTTCAGTTATTATTTTCTCTCTTCTTTGATAATTGATTAATTTTACTTGGTAGAATTAATTAGTTTTAATTGATCAATTTCTGCTAGTTATTACTTTAAAGAAGATAAAGGGTCTGATGGTATCCCATTCTCCTCTAGGAATTTAATTTTCACTTTTTCCATTAGTCTTAGCTATGGTGAGCAGCTGACCTTCATTCTCAGAGATTTTTTTTGAAAACAAATGCAACCCAATTATGAGGTTTACAGAAAACCTCCATGAATGCAAGACAAGAACACACAAGAATATTTCACCTCTAGTTAGAATATACTTGTCAAAAGAATTTTTGCACTGATATGATGCCTCCTCTTTCCTTACAATACCTTTTAGATGTGCCACTTAGGAATGTCTCAATGTCTTAATACAAAATATAGGCTATGTTTAACAATTCATGAACCATTCACTATGGTTTTTTACAAGTCTTGGAAAGCATTCTTCACTGCTCTCGAAGAACCTGTCTCGGTTAAAGTACTAGCTCTTAAATTTATAACATATTTCTGCATTAATTATTATTTTATCATCTATTATTTTCTGTAGAAGACTGTCTTCATTTTATATAACAGATGAAACAAAATGGAAAAAAAAAATTTAGAACTTGAATCTCTGAAACTCTCAAGCTCCAACTTAGAAGTACTGACCCAAGCTACAAGTTTTTAGAAGTCACAGCTGTGCGTAATTTATCTGTGTAAATTATGTGCAATCTATCACTTGGATGTTATGGAAACTGCATGAATAAGTAAAATTGCATGACGAGAATGAATGAATGAATGAATACTACCTGATAGACACTCCGTTCCTGAGCAAGTCTTTATTGCATGCATCAAGTATGGTGAGGAAGAAGCTGCCAAATGTTGTGTGAGTTGAACCACTGAAAAAGTAAAACAATCATCTAAAATGTACTGCAGAGTGTCATATCATTATTGTAAAATGGAAATTACTTTTTTTTGAGGAATATATCATATCTCATATCTATGTACTCAATAGGCTTCACTACATCACGGGTGACATCTTTGGCAGATGATCTGGCAACACCCTTTGTGTCAAAAGTTCAAAAGCTATTCCAGAAACTTCTCTGAATCCAGTGCCAGCTCCTTTTGCTAATCAACAACTCCTAAAATAGAGACTAAACCAAAGAGTGCTGTTGCCCTGAGCCTTTTAGTGAAATAAGCTACTTTATTGATGGTGTTTAGCCATCATTAGGACTAAATAAGAATTTATCACTAGGTAGCCAAAGCAGGTACTGAAAACTTTTATACTCACAGTGTGCAAAGGGGTTCAAACTCAGACTCACCAAAACCAGAGCATGCAGATATCATAAAAATGTAGTTACCAAGAAAAATACATTGGATTGCAACCGGATTAGAATTTGACAACTCTTGTAAAGGTCCTCACTCTGCAGTGAGAACAAATAGGGAGGACATTATATAAAAAAATTTCTGCTTGCTCTAAACTCTAGGCTTTGCCAGCTAAGTAGCTGCAGCAGAAACTGTATTTAAAACCAGTTCTTATGACAGTTGCTTACACATTTAAACTTCGGTGGTGTATCTATATTCTATGCAAACCTTAAAAAAAGCACACGAAATAACCTGGTTACAGTTGCTTAGAAAAGCTCTCTTCCCAAACTACAGCCAAACTTAGGTCAGGTACGAATAACAAATTTGTTTCTATTGTCACACAGAATCGTAAGATCTAAAAGTATGATCAATAATTTTTTTAAGAGCACTTTTAATTCATAATTCAGAACAGTTTCATTTCAACAGCACTGTTGTTGGTTTAAGGTTCTATGTGTGAAAATACCACACAGGAATTTTAGAAAAGGCCTCCAATAGAGAAACAATAAATTAATTGGACTAAAGGATGAATGTGAGAAGCTTTATAAATTGCTAAATCCATTGCTCTGGGTGAGGCATATGGATGTCCTTGTATGTATTTGTTATTGATCTGAGGAACTGCATGGAATGAGTGAAGGAAAAAACAATGTTTATGTGATTTATTTGTGTTTTTCCTAACAACAGAGTAAAGTAAGTTAAGTTACTTATGTCAGCTATTAAAAAGAATCTTCATAGAGAGCCTATTGGAGCATCTGATCACTTTATGAACTAGCTTTTGATAATATCATAATGGAAAATGAAGTTTCTTACATTTTTGATTTAAATCAAGCTACTATATTGATTACAGTGACAAGTCCAATCAGACCAAGATAAAATAAACTACAGTTCATGTTAGTAGTACTCCTGATGAGAATGAGAAGTTACTTTTCTGGTTTTGACTGGGGTAGGTTAATTTTCTCCACAGCAGCTGGTATGGGCTGTGCTTTGGATTGTGCTGGAAATGGTTTGCTAACCCAGGGGTGTTTTCCTCACTGCTGAGCAGGGCTCACACAGAGCCAAGGCCTTTCCTGCTCCTCAGCCCAGCCAGCAATGCAGAGCCTGGGGGTGCCCATGGAGCTGGGAGGGGACACAGCTGGGACAGCTGACCCTGAGTGACCCCAGGGATGCCTCAGACTGGACAGAATCACAGTGTATAAAATAGGGGGAACAAGGAGAAAGCAGGGCATGGGGGGGACCTTCTTAATGATGGCGTTTGTCTTCCTAAGTAACTGATGCATGTGATGGAGCTGTGCCTTCCTGGGAATGGCCAAACACCTGCCTGCCCATGGCAAGTGGTGGGTTAATTCCTTATTTTTGTTTGCTTGCATGTGATTTTTGCTTTACCTGTTGAATTTTCTTTATCTCAAGCCATGAGTATGTACATTTTTTCAACTTCAGGTTCTCTTCCCATCCCACAGAGGGGACAGCTCTGCATGGCTGAGATTAAACCACAATGATTACTTATACTCATTATTAGTGCTATCCCCAAAAATGTAAATTACCAAAAGTTCTAGTGACTTTTGTTTCTTAATTTGAACAATTTTTTTATTATCATCTCTAGGACAGGCTAAAAACTTATGAAGATCAAATGCCACATTGCACAACTAAGCAAATGATAAATGTAATCTCAGTGAATATTCAGATGGATAGACAAAAAGAGATCTATTAGGCAGACTGTAGCTGAAAGATACTCAGAAATAAATGAACAGAAAAGAGAAACTTTGAACAAGAATAATCTGTCCAAGACAAGACAAAAAGTCATTTGGTTTAACAGCTTGTCCATTGTAATATCACTATTTAAACATCCCCATGGGGAAAAGAAAAAAAAAAAAAAAAAAAAAAAGAGAGAGAGAGAGAGAAAGAGAGAGAGAACCACCATTATTTGCCCTCTAAAAATAAAGTGATGAAATTTAAATAGTTAAATAATATCTTCTCTGGTCATAGCCCTTCCAGTTCACAGCCATTCCTAATAAAACTAAGCATCTCCTCTAGTATCACTGGTAGTATATTAATATTTAGAGCTTGGAAGGTAGTATTAAGCTAACAACTGCTTATGATGCAAGAGACACAGAAAATTCAGTGAAAGAAATCTAGTTTCCCTGAGCAATACTTCATATATAAAAACACACTTTTAAGTAAAACTGTTCAAGCAAGATGGAAACATAGTCATTATGAATGTCTGCATAAGATTTGGGAGGATTCATTAATTTCCTTTCAGCTTTGAAGGCAGTACATCCTTCCAGTTTTTCCTGTGGGAGTGAAGCAGCACCCACAGCAGAGGAACAGAAATATATAGATTGCTCTATATATCATGTTCTATACATATATATATTAAATCCCATGAGATTCATGGGATGAGATGTGTCTGAGGGTGCTGAAGCCCTGGGAAGGTTTGTGGCAGAGTGTCCCAGAGCTGTCTTGTCACCCAGTTGGTGAGTGAGAGCTGGAGATGTGGACAACAAGGCAGGCAGAGTATTGACTGGGTGCCATGCTGCACAGTGCCTGAGAGTTCCTGCACTCTGAGAGATGCAGACTGACAGGCAAAGAAAACATGTTGGAACATGGAAATCCTGATTAGATATTAGGTGAAAATTATTTGGTTTTACTATGACGGTGGTCAGATATGCCCAAAGAGGACATAGAATCTCCATCACTGAAGGTGTTCAAGACTGATTCTGTGTGACTCAACTGGACAAGCCTTGAACATCCTGGTCTGAAGAGTACAACTGCAAAAAAGGGGTTAGACTACTTAACCCCCAGAGTTCCTTCTCAAACAAAATTGTTATATAATTTTGCAAGAGCAAATGATCTTAACAAAAAGAGAAAAAACCCCCAAAAACCAAAAAACCAAACAAACCAAAAAAACCCAAACAACCCAACAAACAGTGCATCCATGATACTGATCTATCATTTGGTTGGTTGTTTTTTGGTTTTTGGTTTTTTTTTTTTCCTCTAAGTATTGTTATACTAAATGTTAGTCTGAGCCTTTATTATTACATAAAACATTCCTTTATTCAAATGTAATGAAAAGCTCATTATGACTTCCCAGTTACCAGTGCAAACAGTGTACTTAGCCAAATGGAAATTGTATCGGTCTTCCTTCTATTCCAATACTGCTCTGAAAGTTGTGTCGCTCAAATGAATAATTACCTACAGAATAATTAAATGTTGCTGATATGGTCTACTCATCCCACTTGAACATAGAAACAGCAAAGTCTGTCTTCCCTGAAATCTATCTCCGTCATGTTGGATAAGCTTACTGCCCATCACACGGCTGGCATCGATCCCCACTCAATTACAGATGAACATAGCACCATATTAAAAGACAAATAAGGTTTAATTTTAATCACAGACAGCCTGTAAGTCCATGTTCCATTATAGATTAAAAGAACCAATTATTTTTAAAAGTAAAGATTTAATGAAAGGCCTTACTAATATATAGACACATTGCACCCTCTGCATTCTAAGGCAGTCTCTGCAGTAATGTTTGAAATAGCTGCAAGCAACCCAAGCAAGGCATGGGGATGCAACCTAGAGAAGAATGTTTTTCCTTCAGATACAAATACACTTTCTCAATAGGATTTCTTTTGCAAGATTTCTCTTTCAAAAGAATAAAATCACAGACTGTTTATAGTCAACAAATTAACTCTCCGGCCAGACTTTTATTGTTACTAAGACAGGGTAAACACAAAATAATTGCATTGAAGCAGGCAGAAATTCCACACTAATAATACTGAATACTGCTGAAATCACTTTATCCCAGACTTAGAAAGGTAGTTAGGAACCTAATTCTCATCTGAATTCAATGGGAGTTAGGCACCTACACATCTCTGAATCGAGACATTATAGCCTTCCATCTGTAACAACACGAGCTGGCTTGCATAATTAACTCCGGAATCTAGGGCATCAGAATTCTTATTTTCTTACTATTCATCCTTTAGTACTAGTTTCCAATGTTCCTTGTTTATTGAGGTAGTATAATGTTTGTGAGACTGTGAACTAATAAAATTTTAGCTCTATAATGTGGTTGATATTAGTACTGAGAATGCAAAGATAAAAGCATGTATATTTTAGAGAGACATCTACAAACTGAGTAATCTGGCAATGCTGTTAATAGTGCTGTAAATGCCACGCTTTTTCTAGGAATTTCACATATACCATTCCACCAGAAATGCTTCAATGCATGGTAAAGTCTCTTAGTTTTTCTAAATTTGGGCAGAACTTCTTAAGAAGGCAAAAAAAGTTAAAGCAATATTTACCAACAGACATTGCTATATCAATCTTACAATTATAATTCACAGTTCAAAACAAAAACCCCAAAACCAAACAGGATTTCTTTGACTAGAAAGAACTTGTATTTTATCTGCCCCTCTAACCTTCGAGGAAAAGTGTACCAAATAAGACACTAGTTAGGTCTGTAGAATGAGGGTTAAGAAAAGAAATGCAGGCATTTCTGATATGTTTTAATGATCTCATATCAAAAGATCACTTAGAATACTTCTGACGCTGTACAAAAGAGTTGGGAAATCTTCTCATCTACTTATACTCAGCCCTTGCTGTTTTCATTCTGCTAAATTCTTTTTGGTTTTGTCCTCACTTATCCCCGAATAAAAAAAATAATAAAAAAAAATTCTCCAGCTTTTCTCCACTTGTTAGATATTCACAAAGAGAATATGGGAGAAGAGCAAGCAGGTGGTCCAATGGAAAACAGCTCCTCACAACACAGGGGCACTGCAAAGATGCAGCTTCAGAAACCAGCGGCTGTGTCCTGGGAGTGCTCCCACCCTCCTGACACCACACAACGCACAGAAATGAGGAGCTGGAGTTAGCTACAGATAACCAGGACTGGGCAGAACTGAACTCCTATTTTCAGGCTGAAATGCTAGTCTTTTTCATTTTGAATGTTCTTTTAACTACAACAAATTCCAATTTTTAGGTGTACCACCAAATTCTTCCAACACATTCTGTAAAATATCTTCAAAGACACAAGAAGTCAAGACTGTTAAATCCCTGCACAGAAAACTTATGGAAACAAGATAAAACAAGAAACACACTGAAACTTCTCTCCTAGCATATTTTCCATTAGCACTATGAGGATATAAGAGCTTTCCAACAGAAGTAACAGGTTTCACAAAAATATTTAGAATATGCAAAGGTACAGATCATTCTCTAGCTGACCTAATACCAGGTTAGATCAAGACACGGATTACTGGTCCAACTGTGATTTTAAATCAGCACAGTTATTTTCCTATAGTGACACCAAATACATTTTACATTAAATGTATTATCACTTAATTCTGTAAAGTTTCTAGTTCACTGTTACCTATTCTAAATTCTGTCAGGGACTTCTATGAAGAAGAAACATGTTTTATACACAAGGAAAATTAGACAATATTTCCAGGATAAAAAAAACCCAAAAAAACAAAACCAAAAACAAACCTACTTATGTGCTTGCTATACATTCAGAAGTAGAGCCTTGTGTGTTGGAAATGTAAGCTGATGGATCACGCAGAAAATGTGTGATCCACACCTGCTATTTATTGTCAGGTTTTCTTTCAGGTTCAAAGGCCTCGCCAATATGTTGTAGCAGAAAACTATCTGGCCATAATGTCTGTGAAATCTTCACATGTATCTCTTCTCTGTAAGCAAAACACTCCAAAATCTGTGCTCTAGGTTAAATTATTATAAAATGCACCTTTATGGGGACCACTGAGGAATTTTGCATTCTGTGCTGGTTTTAGCTAGAGATGATCAGAGTTAAGGTATTTTGCAAAAGCATTAGTCCTCCTCCAGAGTATTTGCAGTGGTGACAAATAAGATTTTCTGTTATTAGCTATCGCAAAATCTGGCACAGCATTATGTGCAGAGTAATAAACGTCTTCATTCTTGCTGTGACACGCAGCACTGAGACATTTACATGAGATTGCTGTTGTCACAGACAGTAATTATAAACTTGATTCTGCCATGGCCTTTCAAAAGGTCTTGGGTACCTCAAATTCATGCTATGGTACATCATATATATCACTCAGAAAATTTTACAAGCATAGTACTCTAATATGCAGAGATATGCGCACACATATGAACTTTCCTTTGAACAATAACTCCATATAAAAAACAATGCACTCAAAGTCTGAAATACTTAATAAAAATAGCCAGTTTTTATAAGCATAATTTAAAAATTAACTGAGTAATTTTGGCTGCATAATCATACCCCTGAAGGGATGCAGTAAAATATAAATTTAATCAAATACATTTTTAGAATATGCTTCAAGCTAGGGCATGTACAATTTTGATCCAAATATCTAGTCATGAGTATAATATCAGACCTTTAATTATAATTCCTATTATAATTGTTCTATTGAAGAAAATGTAGCCAGTGCCCTTACCTGCAATTATGCACACACAGTTGGTGGAAAGTGTAGATAAAGACTCTCTTGTGAACTGTCTCTTGCTGAGCTAATTCACCCAACTGGTTTAATTTCATTTTCCCTCAGTCTGCCATTGCAGTGATTACATCTAAATGAAAAGACAAGGAAACACCAAAATTAAAAAAAAAAAAAAAAAAAAAAAAAAAAAAAAAAAAGTATTAGGTTTATTGTCTAAATTTTCAATTTGACTTCTATTTTTGAACAATCAGAAAATCAGGGTCACAGAAAGCATGCTGCAAGAAAAAGTGTTTGGTGCTTTCTGAGGGTAATGTGTATGAATATCTCATCTAGTGGCTAAAATGTGTGGCCTCCCCGAGACTCATTAGAGTGCACACCTGGTGTTCTGTGATAGGTACCCTGTATTTTACTTCTAATTGGGATTTATAAACCCATAAAGAAATGCCTTTTAGGGAATATCTAGTGTTAACATTGCAGGCTGCTCTTCAAAGTTAAATACTCTTTTTAGGCCACAGTTTTAAAAGGTTTTCTGTGGCATAATGATCTGAGGGAATACCTAAATGCTTATTTAAAATATCTAAATGCTAATACATAAGTTCCAGTATTATAATATACATAATCTTCTAGTATTTATTTCAACGTAGCTTCTGCAATGCACATGGAGCTTTGGAAACTGCACTGTTAGCAATGGCCAAAGGATGGCAAAGCTTTGCACAGGAGGGATGTGTGGGTTCAACAATCCCACCTGTCCATCCATGAGACCCTGCTCACAGGAAGGAACTAACCCTGGAGACAACTCAGCCTCTTATCTTGCATGTGTTCTGGAGTAGCAGGATGACATTTCCACATCATTTATCAAAAACAGCTGCTACAAACACAGTGAAGCTATTCCAGGAAGAAAGCTGGCATAAGTCTTCCATTAAACGGTCCAGGATTGCCCCCTGCCCATCTAATCCACAATATAGGTACTTCTCTGGAGAATATCAACTCACTGTCACATTTTAAAGTTACTTCATATTGTCCAAATCATTGTTGACAGCATTGTTTTTATTGTTGCACAATGAAATTCAACTCAGTAAATGCTCAAAAATCTTCTTCCGGTCAATTCCAAGCTGCACTGTGTAATGTGTGGATATAATGTAAATTCTTTTGAACATGAGCCATACATGGAATTTTACATGGAGTTTTCTCCTCCCCCAAAATCTACCTTGACCTTACAAACTATGAAGTTGTTAGCTTATTCTCCTGGGGAAATCATACTGATAAATTCTAGGCTATCAAAAGAACCATACAATAAATTTCAATCCAAAGACCACAAACAAACAAAACCCAGGATGACATTCCAGTAAATCCCAAACAAACCAGTCTATCAATTAGCCCAAAAAGCCTACTCAGAGTGGGCCTGGGGTGGTGATTATGCCATGTATCAATAATTGGATTAGTTCATTCAACTGATCAGATACACAAGTATGAAATAAAGAAAAAAATGGAAAAATACAATAAGCATACACAATCACATTGGCCCCTCGGGCAAAATAGTGTAATGTAAGGATTTTTTCCCATCATGTGACTCATTATGCAGTTCTAATTACATCATCTCCCTGTCCTGCTGCCTCTAGACACTAAATTTCTATGGATTGGTTGCTTTCCCTGAGGCTGCTGATACATTTATAATAAGCATAGACCAACCTCAAAGTAATGAATCCCACCCCCTTGATTAATTTATCTTAAACAGAAAATGTTAGAGAAAACCCCAAATATCTTATTTTAAAAAATATCAAAGATGTTTTCACTCAGCTTCGGGAAAAAAAAAAAAAGTTCAATTGGAAACCAGCTTGTTCATGCAGATGTCTGCCTTACACTCCTTTATATTCTTTATATAGGGATTTAACAAGTACAGCACCTTTTATACAGGTCCATTTAAATTATCTGGGTACCAAGCTTTTTTTGAATTCTGAATGAATTCAAACTTTAATATGCGACTGCTTCTGATAATGCCACAGATTATAAGTAAACTTTGATCACACATATCTGAGTGCACTGTGCCAGAATTTTGTCTTGTTCTGTCACTGTTCATGTAACTTCAGATTTGGAAAGAGAGATTACAATATTTGCTCTTTCTTCTGAATACTTTCCAGAGCCAAGGCATACCGCTGAAAAATTATAGAAAATTAAAAATTATAGAAAATAGAAAATTTCCAGACCTTCTACCAACACATGCAGCATAGTGACTTTAATGAAGATGTGCTAATTGTCATGGGGGTATTCAAAAGCTTTATCTCTTTATTAAGATAACAAGCAGTTTATACCAGAGCAACCATATGTTGAGGTAGATTCCCATCAAACATTTAATCTTCAACAATTCTAACACTCTCAGCACATCAGGGGTACAAGCCATGATGTTAACTCCAACAAGAATAATTTCCAAAGCATTTAACTAATGACATTGAAATCTAATTCTCTGAATTATGAGGAGGCTAAATTCCTTGCACTACAGCTTTTCAAGACATGAGGAATATCCACCCTTGCATTTGCATATTGTTTCACATGTATCTAAAAATGAAGAGTATTAACTACTAGGACCATCAGTACTCACAAAGTAAAAAAAGCTTTAAGGAGCTAAACCACACATTTAGCATGAATGCTATGGGAATGTTCCCTGGTTGATTTGGTGTTTTTTCATACTATTATTTTATTTTCATTCCACAGTCATTACACTGACAAGTTACATAATAGAAGCTATAACTTTGATTGCAGTATATTTAAATTACTTTTTTTTTTTTCCTGCCACAGTTCAGAGTAGCAGCACATCTGGTCTGCTTATCTCTCCTAAAAGTGATCTAGAAATCTGATCACAAACTTTTTGAACTGTTAATATTGGGGAAAAGCCTTATTGTAATGCTCAGTGGACATACGGTGCAGACCAGAGTACCCAAACTAATCACAGATCCCACATCCACATGATAATACACTATAGGATTTTATGTACTTTTTCTGCATGTGCAGAAAAGGAACGTTTTGTCTAACACCTCCCTGGACTTTTGCTTGCACTGGTGCTTCCCACAGCCTTAAATACCAAATATAGATCCTGGATTATTCCCCTCTCCATCTCAAGAGAGGGGAATGCATCCTTAAGGAATGGATCTTATGAAAAGATTCTCTGCCTTAAAAATGGTCTCTGTTTTATAGTGACATGAGTGAAACCCACAGTCAGTAATGGGCACAATACACAGCAGCATATCCATGATTAGCAAAAGAAGGCTCAGACAAATGTGACCCTCAGAGATGAGTATAAAAATACAACGCAACAGCCAGCTCAGAAATGTTACGTCTCCTTTCTCTAAATGCAATAGTTTAATCTAAATAAAAACAGGCACAAGTAGTGGCTGCAGAGGTGGAGGAAGCTCAATGTTATTAGCATTTCTGAATGTTACCAGTGTTCACAAATTCAAGTATTTATGAGGAAGAATACAGGGGGAAATGACTGCTTGCGTGCCTTTTGTGACACACAGAGAATAGATCCATAGGATACAAGAGTAGTAGAAATTCAAGGATATCAGTGCCTGACAACAGCCTAAACAAGGGGGTACAAAAAAGCAGTCAAATCAGATAATAAACATATTCACCTCTCTTGGGCTTAGAGATCTTTTTCTATTAAAAGAGTGCAAAATAACTGAACTGCTAAGATAAGCTGGAGGTTTGGTCATTTCCTCTGTAAAATTTGTATACTCAAAGTATTTCACACACACTCTTACATTTTCTGATTTCCCTCTTTTTTTTTTTTTTTGGGGGGGGGTTTTTTTTTTTTTTGTTTTGTTTTTTTTTTTTTTTTTTTT